>JAYEVD010000637.1:0-287783 GCA_036346405.1 Phyllostachys edulis | reverse complement strand
TACTACTACTACTATATCTTATACCGCTATTTTACGCTTCTCGATGACTACTTTTATTTGGCGGTTGGTAGGTGGTTTGTAATAACTCTTGTAATAGCTTAAGTAAATTACACCCTTTTACTTTACTTTAGTATGTGAATGTATGAATGTGATGCCAAATGTTGTGAATGTGTGTGCTAGCCTTTATTCCTGGGACTACCATAGTATACACATAAGATCCATGGGCATTCCACGCCCGGGGGTGTGACAGCTTCAAAATTTTATATTTTTAATTCTACAACTTGAACATATATGAACAACATGAGTTATGGAATCTACACAAGAATTACTACAATATTCAAGTTGACACAACTATTTAATTTTACCAATTTCTACACGAAACCAACCCATCTACACGAAGTGCGCCTTTGCGCGCCTCATACGGACAGCAGCCTTTTGGAAGCTGTATCTTGTAGTTCGCTACTCCGTTTCTAACGATCTAGGCCTTCCTAGAAATCTAACGCGATAACCTACCTTTTCTCTAAATAGACCAGAACTCGAATTACATTAGGACCCAAAAATGCAATTCTAGACCCTCTATTTATCTTGCACTAGTCCAGGATCACGCTTAGTGCACACAAGGTCAACACAAGTGAAATATCATTTCCATATACAAAGATGACTAATAAATAGGCAAATAACAATAAATAGTAGAGTAAAGACCTTAAGGTCAAAGTTTACAATTAATGCCTCAGAAGGCGAATAGCTCAATTAAGCTCTGTTGAACATAACGGAATAACCCGATGAAGCCCATCCATATGCCCACAGGCAATTGACTGGGGTAGCGCGACCTAGTTCACCACGATCCTTGAAGTAGACCTTGTTGACTGACGATTCTTCCACTTCTGTTTGCAGGTGGGTGAAACTTTGGGTCGGTGACGGAGTGAAAGTCTCCGTTGTCGGAAATGATATCTGAAATGATAAAGTTGCAGAGCTTCCCTCGAATGTCCGTGATCTCTTGCTCAACGAGTCCATCTAATTCTATATGCAACCCACATGCCGCTAGCAATAGTAAAGTGGTAAGCATATATATTTAAATTATAATTAGGAAATAATTATTTCGAGATTGACAAACCTCGGGATCCTTCTTCCTAGGCAGTAGGATTTCTTTGCATATGATAGCAAACGTAGATTGCACATAACTCATCATTTTTTTTGTCAAGACCGCAAAAGAAGAATTACATATATAGGTATAGTCAGTTTGAGACGCGTTATTATGAAGTATGCTATAGGATTATCGTGTTGTAGCGCGTACCGGAAATTTTGTCCTGTGTGTTAGTCTGGTGCTCTTTCCATTGTATAATCCTTTGTTGGCAACATAGGCGATGAACGACCTACATGATTCCAAAAAGTTATCCTCGGCCATTTAAAACGAATGAAAACTACAATAGAGTTATGTATGGAGGAAATGAGTATACCTCTCAAGTATTCCTTTTAGAATGCTAAATTTGTGGCCTGCGGATTAGGGAATCAAGGTATATCACATGGTTCCTCTTTGGTATAATGACTAAAAGGACCCAGTGGTACCTACTCATGTATGTCGCGATAGTCATTAAACCTAAGTTCGTGCTGTGTATAAAGTACAAATAAAATTTGTATAGCAAGTAGTGACACTTACCCCTCGTTGTAGGGCACCACTATGTACTTCTTGTCTATCCGACGAAGCAATGCCGCCGCTATGTATTTCTCGATGAAGGACGGGTCTGCTTGGATGGTTTGCAAAGATACCACGTGTGGGTTGAGGAAACCCACCGGTTCTTTCCATTCCTGGACATTTTTCCACATGTATCTATACACAAGCAATGAGTTGTGATAATTATCGGTATTACGTGAATGCAAAAGTTGATTGTACGCACTTACAGTGTCCAACATCATAGAAGCGAGGCGTCGAGGCCAACGAATAGGTCATATAAGTCGTTGAAGCCCACGGCGAAGTTGCCCACCCCGTTGAAGAAATGCCCATCCTTGTATGCGACGGTGATTCGATGATCGCACCCTTCTTTTGGTCTTCGCATGTACCGGGCATGCAAAGCGACAAGCATATCGGCGTGGAGTAATACGTGGCCGAACTGCGGTTTCTCGATGGAGTAATTCCGGACATCCGGGCTTCCGGACTTGGGAGGCACCTTAATGTTCATTGATTTTGATTTGGTCTTAACGATTGGCAGCGTCTTCCCGCGAGACGACTCGGGAACCGATACGACGGCACGCTTTTGTTGTTCCTTCGGTGTCTTCATCATGGGAACCGATGAGATGGCCTTCTGAGGCGAAACATGAGGTGGAGTCATCGAGGGTCCCATTGGAGAGGAATGGTCGTGTCCAGATCGCGGCAATGCTGGGTCTAGGGCGATGTCCTTCTTGGGCCACTGGATAAAAGTGTGCACGGCATCCCCTAGTATTCTGATTTCTTTGTTCAGGCAAATCTTCAGCGGGACGGCCATGAAATTGCCATGTACCATATCCACCTCGACCCTGGCGTAACCTGCTCCATTTGGCACCATCTTTGACTTGCCTCTTCTGGTATGGATACACCATCCCGTGTACTGAATAGAAAGGGACCCATCCATCCTCACTTGGAGCTTGCAGGGTGTCGGCCCCTACAAAACAATATGCAATTAGCTAAGGCATCCTATAGATCTATCTTTGGTGCATTCCATAGATGTACATTACCTTGATGTCGTCTATCGGTAATTGGACATCGTCATGTTCAGAATTATGCATGGACGCGACGCTACTCCGATGTCGAGCAGGACTGGTTCCCAAATTAACAGGGGCGGCTTGTGATTGGCTCAGGAGTTGATTCATTTGATCCTGCAATGCTGCTAGCTTTCCTTCAAATTTTGCAGTAATCATCTGTACCAACAGGTCCTCGTGCTCGGCCTTGGATCTCTTCCTACTCCTATACGTGCAGTAGTCGTATGCGAATCCATGACTCCAAGGTACGTTAAACCTGTGAGCACCTCTTCCCAGATTACGAGGGGAGACCAGAAGGACCATTTTTTTTCCGGTACTACCGCGTGAAGTGCTACGGTAGTGTTGCAGCCGGTACTGTCATGTCAAGGACAGCGGTGGTACCTTACTGCAACCGGTACTACCGCATGAAGGAACGGTAGTTCCGCTGGCTAAGCTGGGCAAGCACTACCCGGCTTCGAGGCGGAAGGACCGCTCGGGCGTTCGGTAGTCTGAAGTGGTCCGGAAGGACCGCACAGAAGTCCGAGAGGAGGTCCGCCAGACCTCCCAGAGATCACTGAGACCTCCTGGAGGTCTTGGCCTGCTGCACAGAGCTAGTCCCAGATCTGGTGCTAGCTCGCCTGTAATCACCGGTACAACCATAACCACGGTCAAGACAAAAGATGAAGCGAGTAAATTAAACTTAGTATTAAACAAGACCTTATGGTCCAAGCTTGTTCTGAGAGGGTTTGCCACTTGGGCTTACAAACCGCAACAAAAAGAACCTTGGCGACAAGAAACACCAAAATGCATAGATGGCCACCGGCAAGCCCACAGGCTGTCGAGTGGAGGACGTCCTAGGCAGCGGGATCATCAAAGAAATCCTCTTCAAAGAGGTCAGAGCTTCCTTGCACTTGGTCATCCTCATACACTGCTTTGACACAGGGCTTAGAGCCATGAGTACTTTGAATGTACTCAGCAAATCACAGGGAAACACTTATGCAGTTAATATTCATGCAATGGCTTACCAATGGAGGAGCTATATGGTTAGTTGCACAAAGCGAAGTTTGACAGCAAATAACATAATAGATTGAAAAGCAGCAAGCTAAAACAATAATACATACATACTTTTATTTGAAAGGAGGGGAGTGAGCATCAACTCACATCCAAACCACTTGGGGGAGGTCTGGTTGCACCCACACGGTCCTCTCCCAAGACCCCCTAGAGCACCAACCCTAGAGCTCGATCCCATCCTCGTCCACACCTCAAGCCACCATGACCCTCTAAAGCCGGCCAAGGTCTCTTGAGGCAAGGCCACGACCTCTCGAGGAGGCCAGGGAACACAAACTTCTCAAAAACTACCCCTTGCACCACTTCTCAGGAGATGTCCATAACCAAGGGCTTGGCTATTGAATAGATTTAACGCTGCGCAGAGGTGTACAACTTTACCCACAATCCACGATCTCTCTAGCGGATGGGTTAGGAAAGACCCTTGCTCACTTCCAAAGGTGGCGGTGTAGAGAGCGTGATAAGGCCTTTACGAAGCTTTGATTTGGCTAGGAGGCGCCCGCTAAGGTTTAAACGGATGGGTTGCAAAGCCACCAGATTAAGTGCCCCTCTCTTGCGCGCGTGCGATAAAACTCACTCAACCACAACAGCACCAAGCCATCTCATTGCTAGTTATTCGGCCCAGGCCATTCCCATAAAATGACCTTGTGGTTGCACGGATTACCCGGATCCACAGACACAAAGTTAAGTCCTTAGTTGTGCTCAGGCAAGACTTCCACATCCCATGTGCAAAGCACCCACTTCTCACTCCCTACCTTCTTGCCCAAGCAAAAACCAATTTGGTGATTATCCCTGCCAAAAGACCACCCAGCCTTGGCACACCAGTTTTTAAACGAAGTGGTCTCACACCACCATCAACACAACATACGGCATCCTGCCATAGTTGCTTAACAGTGGCACTAACCACAGGTTACATAGATCATTAGTCAAGATTATTAATTGATGAAGCATGATTCTCGAAACCCACGGTTCTAAAGCAAGACTAAGCATAACTTACGGTCCTATGTTGGCAATACCAAAAGATGCCAACTAGAATACCCAACCTAGAGTTTCCAAAGGGGTGTATGTCAACATGTCCAGCAACAAGTTCAAAGGAGGCATAACCTCAAGTGAGGAAGAGTAACTACTGCCCAAACATTTTCATATAAAAGTAGCCATGCATGATAAGGTAAAACAAAATATATTTCAAAGACTAGGCTCAACATGATCAAGAAATCGTGACTTGCCTTCGTCAGCGGTCACGGGTCCTTCGATTGAAGCTAGGGTCGAAAACTCTTCAAGCTCGGGATCTACACCGATCAAAAAGAACTAAATAAGCAAAAGCTGCTCTAGGCAAAAGAACTTAAAAGACTCAAAAGAACCTAGGCAAAACTTCAACCAAAAAGAAACCAATAGGTCGGGAGGACCGCCGGCTAGAGAGAGCTCCAGAGGAGGACTTGAGCACTAAGGAGCCGAGCAAAGGAGTTAGATTTAGCCAAAGGTGACAAGGGAGGGATTGCCTGAGGCTATTTATAGCCGGGGTTGGCAAAACACAAAGGGGCTCAACCAAAGCGTGTCAATGATCGGAGGTAGCACAGGTCGAGGCTAGGGCGAGGCGAGGTCCTAAAAGAAATAAACAATGCACCACAGAAGTGGCGCATTTAATATGACCCGACATACATTAAATGAGCCCAAAGTTTCAAAAGGCGTGAGAAAAGATAAAAAAGGCGGATGAGGTGACCAGTGGGGCGGTCAAGAAGTGCGACCCGGTCGAGGCGGTCCTCAACAAACAATTGTCTTTACAAAAAGTCCACAGGGAGGTCACGGGGCCAGGAGGTCAAAAGGCACTAGGAGGTCTTGGACAAGGGATCCAAAACATCGAAAGGAGGTCTTGGACAAGAGGTCGAGACTTCGAAGAGGTTGAAGAGGACACGACATCTTCGACGGCGGTAACACCGTACTCAAGAAGGGTACTACGGATAACGGTAGTTCCGGGTTTAAGGTCTTGACACAACCGCATAGCCGAAGAACCTCGATGGTTGAGATAAACCAAGGAGAGATCTCAACGGCTTAGATTCTCGAAAGGAGATCCTAAGCGGTTAAGATCAAGGGCAAGGGAGGTCCCGATGGTAAGATCTCCAAGAGGAGGTCCTACTGGTCGAGATCAAAAGGCAAGGGGTCTTGACGGTAAGATTTCGGGAGGGAGGTCCTCTGTCGAGATCGATCAAGGGTTTTATGTGGTGAGACCATGCTCGGCGGTAGGTCCCGCCAAGCGGCAGAGGTCCGACACAGGAAGTCCTATAGACACGGAGAGGTCCAAAGGAGTCTGAGAGAGGTCCCAAGGTCACAAAGAGGTCCTAGGGGTTAGATCTCTCAAATGAGATCTCAACGGCGAGGATCAAAGCAAGGAGTGGTCTGTGGAAATAAGGATCTGTGAGGAAAAACTAGGGCCGTTAGATCAAGATCGGCGGAGCCAAGCAAAGGGCTGTTCGGAATAGGCGAACGCACCTTCAAGATCGTCTTGCCTAAAAACTTCAACGGTCTGAGGCGAGAAAGTTAAACCCTAGCGATGCGACCACAAAACAATAGCGGTAGGTCCGCATAAGGTACAAGGAGGTCTTCAAAGAGTCAAAAGGGGGGGTCCTTTGGACTCTAAGGAGGTCAATGGCAAGGAAGCCAAAAAGACTTAGAGGAGGTCTTACCAAAGCGGTAGTTCCAAAGGAACAAGCAGTAGTCTGCCAAAACAGCAGAGTAGCACCATGGCATGAGGAGGTCAAAGGAGCTCCACATGGTCATAGGGAGATCCATATGGGCACAGTGAGGTCAGAAGGCTCAAGGGAGGACTTTGACCAAGGCGGTGGTTAGACACTACCTACAATGCTGACCAGAATTGGAAATCTAAAGCGGAGAAGGTAAAACCAAAGCTAAGTGTCAAGACTTGAGCGGGCATGCAGACAGAAAAAGGGATGGCGGTAATACCACAACCCGGCTGAACCACCCCAAGGAGGTCGGAGGAAGGAAACAAGGCCAAACTTGGCTTTGAGAACCCAAAGGATTTTGAAACACAAACTCGAGCTTGTCCTCGGCCGGAGGTCCAAGACAAGGGAGGTCTAAATGGAGGAGGAGGTTTTAATCTCAAAGAGGTTTGGAGGAAGGTTAAACCAAGAAGCACACAGAGAAACTCAGGAAGAAAACAAACCAAGGAACAACAAAGAACAACAAGAAGCTCCAGCCAACAGAGAACACCAACAAGGGACTTAGTTCAGGTTTGATTAGGTCAAGTCAAACTCTCCAACATCCAAAATACCAAGTTAAGCTTGAACAGGCAATTAAACCAGATGGTTCTTTTTTATTTTGAAAGCTGCCAAGAACTCTAGAATAAACGGGACGTTACAAACCCCAAGGCCTCACATGTGACCCGGGTGCTCCTTGTTTCCCAGGGCCGTAGATAGTATATCCTTCTCCCTGTCTGCTTGGAAGGAGCCTTCGAAAGCTTAGGCGATCAATTCCACGCCGCAAGAGGTCATCATGTTATTATAGACACTATGAAGTTATGGACTTATTAACAACTAGGTAGTTCGACATATTTACCACCGTTGGGGCGCTTCTGATCTGTAGGGTTTGTGAAAGAGACGCCGAAGGCGAGACTTTTGCCCTCGCTTTTAACGACTTAGGGAATGCGGGTGCAGTGACATCGATGTGGATATCATGGGGATCGCCCATGATCTTAGGATGATGAAACAATTGGCAATGGTGCTTTTGGCTTGTTGTTTCATGCGTTTTCGACAAAGTTTCAGATCTGTCAGGTCGTGGCGGTCGGCCAACTTTTTTCTTGAATGTTGATATATGTGGTGATTTGATTTTGGGATAGGTCATATCCATATTTGTTAATGCATATGTGTTGCATATTGCATGTTTTATGCTAACGTGGGTCAAGTTGTGAAGAACTTGTTCCGGATTCGTGTTGCTTGTCTATTGTTGTGCGGTGGCTTGCGTGTCAATGGCGGTCAGCGGCGAGGAGGATCGGGACTAAGCTTGGAGAGCCGAGGTCGGAAACGATCATGGATGCGGGTGAGGTCAAGTGACTCAAGCGTGGCATAAAATGGACAAGGATGACCGAACAGGCGGTTGGTCGCGACTAGTTGGATCAAGCGGGAGGAGTTGTTACAAGTGCTCGATGGTGCGGTGGGATCGGACGGGAGAGACTTGCGACATGGAGCGTTGATCAACCTACGTGGGCGAAGCGGCGATTGCTTCATGATCTGTGGACTCGGTCTTGGAAAAGATCGAAGGGTATTTTAGTAATTTTACCAAATACCGCCTTGTGACCTTTTTGACTAAGCCATGGCGCTGGTGGCGCATGGTGAAGCGGTTTAGATCAATCGGCGTTGAAGGCGGCGCTTTAATATCGTGCGTGAGTGTTAGTTGATGTTGGGCCTTAACTGAAGCCCATTTAGGGTTAGGGCTACCCTATAAAAGAAACTGTAGTAGGTCATTTGAAGGTGAGCCTGTAGAAAAGTAGAGCTCCTGGAAAAAGAGTTTTTGAGGCGGCGGCCTCTCTGCCCTGCAGAAAGGCAGTGGCTTTGTAGCTTCTTTGTTTGGTTTAATGGTGCATCAAGTAGATCCAGTTTGTTTCAAGTTCGCTTGTCCCATCGGGCTGTAGAATCTCAAGTTTTGCGTTGAGTTTGGTTTAGCTTTTGGTTTCTCCATCAATTTGTGTGTTGGTTGTCGGCGCCAGTGTAGTCTTTGTCTTGGGCGGCTTGTTCCACGGAGAGACAGTTGTCCCAGGCGGCGGCGAGCTGTTATTTGGCTGCTTGTTGTTGGCGCCTGTTGGAGTCCAGTAGAAAAGCAGATCCATGGGCGGCGGCTGCTCTCCTGTAGAAAAAAAAGAAACAGAGCTTGCGGCAGCAGTACTCAATTGCTGTTTTCTTCTCTGGCCGATCTGTAATCTCGTTCTTGTGATTTGTTTGCTCATCCTGTGCTGACTTGAAAAATCCCAATCCTGCGACGACTGTGCTTGCAAAACCAGGTTTTGGGGCGGCCGGTAGCATCCGTAGAAACCAGTGCCTGTGCAGCCCGAAATAGATCTAGCTCTGGGCAGCGGCTTGTTTGGTGTGGGCAGTCTGAAAAATCGCATGCCTGTTGCTGATCTTGTCATTTGACTGCTCAATTTGATTGCCATTTTTTTATGCGAGTGATTCTTGAGCTTAGCTGCAGTTGATTTGATATTGGTTTGCCCTGCTTGCTTTGATTGCCGACTTGACTTTTTTTTCTTGCGTGCTGTGCATCCGGAGAAATCAGAAGAGCCCTGGCGGCGGCACCTCACTGAAAAATCAGGAGTCTTTAGCCGGTTTTTTTTGCCCCTGTAGAAACCGAAAAAAACGAGTCTTTGGCAGCTTGTTTATGCGCCTGGGTTCCTCCGGTGAAAAGAGTCTTGGCGGCGGTCTTTGGGAGCGGCCTGTGCTGCCCGCAAATCCTGTCTGAAAAAAAAAACCACGGCTTGGTTCCCTGATGGCAAAATCTGGAGTTAGGGCAGCGCCTTGCTCCCGAAAAATCCAGAGCCGTGGCGACGTTTTGTCCTCTGAAGAGGTTTGATGGAGCTGCAGTAAATCGCTGTTTTGCCTATGCATGTGAGCAATCTGTTTCTGTTCAAGGATTTGTTTTATTACCTGGCTGCTCTCTGATGCTTTTAATTTTCTGATTCCTTGAGTGCTGTTTATTTTTGTGCTGCCTAAGGAGCTGTGTTGCGGCTGTTGAATGCTGCCGATCGTATCTCTGTTTGATAGATGTTGCATTGATTTGCGTCTGGAGAAATTGGGTGGCCGCGGCTTGTTCTGTTCCGCAGAAAAGAAGCACCCGCTCATCAGGGGATCTTGATAGCAGCTGCTGCCTTTACTAGTCGTTTTGGTTTGTGAATCACAAATCTTTTCTTGGTCGTCATACTTCTTCTGTGACATATGCACAGCAGCTTTTGAGGATGAACATGATGGAGAGGATTCGATGATGAGCTTTTTGATGATAGTGATGACTCTTATGAGGGCGATCCCTACTTGAGCTAAGCAAGGTGAGCAAAGAAAAACTCATTAATGTCTTATATTCATATGATCTTAAACTGTTTGCTCTTAGGAAGAAAGTAAAATTGCTAAAAAGAGAAAAAGGTGATTTGTCTCATGAGCTTGCCGAATTGAAAACCTCCATGAATGCTTATGATTCATTGCATGTAGACATGGAGAACCTGAATAACTCTTTTGCATGCCTAAAATCTGAAAATGAATTATTGAAATCAAATGATTCTATGCCATGTAATTCTTGTATTGCCTTACACCATGAGCTTGATAATGCTAAGTTAGAAATAGGCAATCTTAGTTCTATGGCTAGAAATAATTGTGATTCTTGTGTAGGCATGCTTGCTGAAATTGAGAAGCTTAAATTGACTAATTCCATGCATCTTGAGCAAGTAGAAAATGCTAGGGCTGAGATTATTGAAATTGAAGCTAGGCCTTGTAGCATGTGTTTAGAACATGAAAAATTGCTTAAGGATGGTTTAGTCTCTTGCAAGAACTGTGCTTGTCTAGAAAGCTGAAATTGATGCTTTGAGCGCAAGCTTAATTCAAATGCATCATTATTTTCTTGCACATCTTGCATTTCATTGAAGAGCGAGGTTGAGTCTTTCTTGATGATATGAGCGCCAAATCTTGTGACTCTTGTATTTGCCTTCATTCCGAGGTTGATGTTTTTAAGATCTCTCTTGCATCTTTGCATTCGGAGTTGGAGTCTTTTTGTGCTAAGCGTGAGTCACTTGATGTTGGTTTTGTGGCATCGCTTTGGATAGCTCTTCTTTGGTGAGTTCGACTCTTCGGACTCTTCTTGTGTTGTCCAGCAGTTTCAAAAGACAAATGTGCTTCTTTCTCAAATGGTACTAAATCTTCAAAAGGAAGTACCATTGCACATTTTGTAAGAAGAATGGACACACTCTTGGGTTTTGCTTTCACTGTTCAAACATGAGCGTCGAGTCGTCGTCGTACCTCTAGGAACACACATAGCCTTTCTCATGGCATGTGTGGGTCTAGTGTCGATCTGAGGGCGAGTCATGATGCTAGTTCTTCCAGGACTTCTTCCTTGAGCCATAATGGTGCTTCGTCCTCTCGGACCGTGTCTACTAGTAGACCTTTACACCATTGCTTATTTTGTGGGAAGAATGGACATCATGTAGATTTGCTTTTTCGGCATGCAAAACATTTGCGTCGAGCTCATGCTTCTAAGTCTCCTAGTGGGCATAGTCTTTCTCATGACATGCACACTAAAGAGCCAACACGAAGACTCGATTTGTTGATGGCTTCTTTGACACCTTTTCTAGTGGTGTCGGACAACACCGTGGACATGTTTTGCATAGTTTTGGTTTTGGTCCACGAGCTGCCCCGAGGCAAGATTTCCGCCGTTGTCCAAGAGGTGGACCACGTTTTGCTCATCGAGGTACACACCCACGGCGAGGTTGTGTGAGTTCTTTTGATGCTTCTGTTGGTTCTCATCTTGGTGCTTTCAAGCAAGGACATCGCCGCTTTCCTAGAGATGGACCTCATTTTCCTCATCGAGCTGTCCACTTGCGGCGTGCCTCCAAGGATGAGATTGGATCTTCTTGCATGGACCATCATTTGCATCATGCTAACTCACATAATGTTTTGACTGCTTCTGGTGGTGATGTGTCCAAGGTTTGGGTTCCCAAGTATTCGCTTTCTAACCCTTCGGGACCCAAGACTCGGACACCTTGCCTTGCTCATGTGTAGGTACCAAGAACGCGGGTTGGAGAACATGGACTTAAAGATTCCGATCTTTTGCTTCATCACATGATCGGTACACTTGATGGTTCTCCACCTCAACGATGGCCTCCAAGAGGCATGTGCTTTCATGATTGGTGCTTTCACATGTTTGGTGAGCTATCTTATACCTTCATGCATTTACCTTCCTGATTACTCATATTTGGCATGTTGTGCTTGTCTTTGTGCTCACTTGTACCTTATTGGCATGTTTTTCTCTTATGATTTCTGTCTTCATGCCTTTTCTTTTATTCTTGCTTATATATCCATGTATTATATTGTTGATCATTATTGCCATGGTTATGTGAGCTTTGTCTTGTCATCATGAGCTTGTGCTATTTGTATATGATTTATCTTGCTCATGTTGATTTTTGCTGTCTGTATCCACATGCTTACTTGATATCCATGTTAGCATACATTATTCATGATTTGTTCTAACATGCTTTATGCTTACATGGTTTTTGTGCCTTACTGTTAATTGTGGATGCATGAGTCTTGCCATAGCCTTCACTAGCATGCTTTACTTTCGACTGTACATATGATGGGTGATATGCTATGTGCTTGTTTGCTTGCTCCTATGCCTTATTGTTGATTAAGGATAGTTTGAGCTTTGTCATGTCTTGGATAGCATGTGTTGCAATTGATTTGTCTATATTCATGCTCATATCCTGAACTGTTGATTATATGCTTTTATGAGTTTTGGATCATTTGCTGCTATCCTTGTTAGTCATGTGTCTTGGTACTGTTTCTTTAGACAATGTTTCACTAACCCAGTACCAAGGCATAGACTTTTTTTTGTCTCTTTTGGTGTAGTCTTTCAACTGAGAAGAAGAACATGTGGTCCAACAAGTGTTATCACCTCAACCTGTTGGTTCTTCTTCATTTGTGCTTTCAATGATGACTATCACTTCTCGGAGACGAAGAAATTTGAGATGAGGATGATGGGTGAGCGCAACTACCTTCTGAAGCTTCAAGGATTGGATCTTCATCCATCATGACTACATCTCACTGCCAAGCAGTGGGACTCAGGTTCGAGCTTCTATACCTTACTTTTATGTATGGTATCCCTAGTCTACCTTGCATAGCATCTGGTTTGTGTCAGGTGTTGGGTTTGTTGTGTTCAGGGTAGATAGGAGGCTCTGTTCTAGCATGTGTCTTTTCTAGGCACTCTTCTTATCCCATGATTTGCTAGGATGCATTCTTCTCACAGCCTAGGTCGAGCTTGTCTCCCAATCACTAGTATTAGCAGGTTTTTTAGTTGCCTGTAAGCTTTTTAGTGTTGGTGTTTCGCTCCCTAGCTTTTTGAGTTGCTGTCCCTAGAGATCTTGTGGAGTTTGAAGTTTTTGTGCTAGTTTTGTGGAGTCCTAGGCTCTTTTGGCAGGTCTCCCCTCAAAGCTTTTTTTTCACCCAACAAGGTTTGCCACCTTGAGATGCGAGTAAGGGATAATTTATCCCTATGGGTTGGTTTGAGGGGGAGTTGGTTCTTTTCGGAATTTTCTTAGTTCTTTTCTGAACCTTCTCTGTTCATTTGAACTTTCCTTGTTCATGTGAACTTTTGTGTGGATCTTTTCTGATACCTTTTTTTCAATTGGTATCTTCTTTTTGATCTCTTTAGGCTTTTAAGTCTTTTGTGCATCTCATTGTATCATATTGCATACATATGAAAATTACAAATGAAAAATCACAAAAAGATACTTGTAATATAAGCTTTACCGCTTCTGTCTTTTAATTTGATGAAGCTTTGCTTATTATCCTGTTGAGCTTTAGTATTTCAATTCTTGTTCAAGATTGTGTCTAGTTCTTTGACTTGCTAGAATTATCATGCTTTCACATGTGCAGCAATGTCTTTGCTAAATGAGCTAGAACTTTAATATAACTTGAACTGAAAATTACAATTTGTGGATCTTTTAGCTAGTTGCATAATTAGTGATCCTTTTGTGACATTGGCCCTGTCAAAATTGCTTTGTTAGCTCTGGAATCTAGAATTGAACATCTTTGAGCTTTCAGTTCATTAAAGAATCTAAAATAGCCCGTGTGCAAAATAAAAAATGATCTCTTTTGTGCGAAAAAAACTGATCTCACCAATTCTTTCTCATGAGACGGCTTGCCATTGTACTAGGCATGAACTCAGGGGGAGTTTTGGATGACCTAGACCACTCTTTTAAGCTTTTGTTGCTTGAGATGGTCGTAGTGAGGCTTGAGATCTAGCACATGGCTGAAAATGCAAATTGTCAAATTGGTTGAAGCTTAGAAAGAGGTTGTGGATGGCTCGTAGTCCAGGATCTTCTTTACTAAGTTAGACCTTTTATCAACTTGAATATTCTTTGCAAATGAAAAATAGTTGAAAATTGGGCTTTTGACAAAAGTTGAGCTAAATGATTCAATTCATGACTTTTTGTCTCTAAGATGGTCTTTGCTAGCTTCTGGATCTCACAATGACATTCTGATATGGCCATTATCACTTTAGGATAACTGTTGTTGAACTTGCTAATTTTGAAGCGTTGCTTAATTTAATTCAACAACATGTGATATTTTGAGCTCATTAGCCTAGTTTTGCTATATATGTCTTAACATGATCTTGCTAGCTTTGTCAGGCTTGTTGTATCTTGAGTAATGGTAGAAATGCTAGCCTGTTCAATTGAGTAATCTCCAAAGCTTCTTTTACTTAAAAATTAAAAATCAAAACAAAAATGAAGTCACCCCATTGCATTTCATGCATGCTCTTTCTTTTGCTTCTTCCTTTCTTGTGCTTTTGTCATCTCTGGATGAGAGGAAGGGATGATTTCTTGATGAATCCATTGTCAAAGGGGGAGAAGATATAACGAAAATGTATTGTTAATAGAGAGCTTTTTGGTTATGGGGGAGAAGTTTTGTAACAGGGAGAATTGGAGAAATTGAAAATGATGATCATAGTGAGGGGGAGCATTCATATTGCATTCTTTTGGTCTTATTGCCTTTTCTAAACTTGAATTGCAAATCTTGAAGCCTCACAATGATCGAAGGTCAAATAGAACATTTGTTCTTTCATATGGACCTTAAGTGAGATTTTTGTCGATTCTCTGGAATTGGAAGCTTTTGTGCTTTCTTTTGCCTTATCTCACTTGTTTATGCTATTCTGAAGCCAGCTTGGTCTTTTCCATTGCTTTTTCTTGCTAATGGACCAAGTTGTGCCTTTGTCTAAAATCATGAGTTTTTTCTTTTCAAACCACAAACTTACATTTTCTGAGAGATTGCCAATGTGTTCATCAAGGGGGAGATTGTGGATATCATGGGGATATGCCCATGATCTTAGGATGATGAAACAATTGGCAATGGTGCTTTTGGTTTGTTGTTTCATGCGTTTTCGACAAAGTTTCAGATCTGTCAGGTCAGCGGCGGTCTGACCGGCTTTTGTGCTGAATGTTGATATATGTGGTGATTTGATTTTGGGATAGGTCATATCCATATTTGTTAATGCATATGTGTTGCATATTGCATGTTTTGGCTAACGTGGGTCAAGTTGTGAAGAACTTGTTCCCGGATTCGTGTTTGCTTGTCTATTGTTGTGCAGGTGGCTTGCAGGTCAATGACGGTCAACGGCGAGGAGGATCGGGACTAAGCTTGGAGAGCTGAGGTCCAGAACGATCATGGATGCCGGGTGAGGTCAAGTGACTCAAGCGTGGCGCAAAATGGATAAGGATGACCGAACAGGCGGTTGGCTGTTGGTTGGATCAAGCGGCGCGAGTCGTTACAAGTGCTCGATGGTGCGGTGGGATCCGGACGGAGAGACTTGACGACATGGAGCCGTTGATCAACCTACACGTGGCAAAGCAGGCGATTGCTTCATGATCTGTGGACTCGGTCTTCGGAAAAGATCGAGAAGGGTATTTTGGTAATTTTACCAAATACCGCCTTTGGTGACCTTTTTGACTAAGCATGCTGTGCGCTGGCGCATGGTGAAGCGGTTTAGATCAATCGGCGTTGAAGACGGCGCTTTAATATCGTCGTGAGTGTTAAGTTGATGTTGGGCCTTAACGGAAGCCCATTTAGGTTAGGGCTACCCTATAAAAAAACCGTAGTAGGTCATTTGAAGGTGAGCACAGAGAAAAGTAGAGCTCTGGAAAAAAGAGTTTTTGGCGGCGGCCTCTACGCCTATGAAGGCGGTGGCTTTGTAGCTTCTTTGTTTGGTTTAATGGTGCATCAAGTAGATCCAGTTTGTTTCAAGTTCGCTTGTCCCATCGGGTCAGTAGAATCTCAAGTTTTGCATTGAGTTTGGTTTAGCTTTTGGTTTCTCCATCAATTTGTGTGTTGGTTGTCGGCGCGGTGTAGTCTTTGTCTTGGGCGGCTTGTTCCACGGAGAGACAGTTGTCCCAAAGCGGCGAAATGTTATTTGGTACTTGATGTTGGCGCTGTTGGAGTCGATAAAAGCAGATCCATGGGCGGCGTGCTCTCTGTGGAAAAAAAAAACGAGCTTGCGGCGGTAGTACTCAATTCTTTGTTTTCTTCTCGCCGATCTGTAATCTCGTTCTTGTGATTTGTTTGCTCATCTGTCTTGACTTGAAAAATCCCAATCTCGCGACGATCGTGCTTGCAAAACCAGGTTTTGGGGCTGCCGGTAGCATCCGTAGAAACCGATTACTGTGCGGCCGAAATAGATCTAGCTCTGGCGGCTTGTTTGGTGTGGGCGATCTGAAAAATCGCATGCTGTTCTTGATCTTGTCATTTGATTTGCTCAATTTGATTGCCATTTTTTATCGAAAGTGATTCTTGAGCTTAGTTGCAGCTTGATTTGATATTGGTTTGCCACCTTGCTTTGATTGCCGACTTGACTTTTTTTTTTCTTGCGTCTTTGTGCATCCGGAAAATCGGAAGAGCTCCTGGCGGCCCCACCGAAAAATCGAGTCTTTAGCGGTTTTTGCCTGAGAAATTGAAAAAAAATGAGTCTTTGGCGGCTTGTTTATGCGCCAGGTTCCTCTGGTGAAAAGAGTCTTGGCGGCGGTCTTTGGGAGCGGCTGCCCCGCCCAAAAATCTGTCGAAAAAAACCACGCTTGGTTCCTGATGGCAAAATCTGGAGTTAGGGCGCGCCTTGCTCCTAAAAAATCGAGAGCCGTGGCGACGTTTTGTCCTCTGAAGAGGTTTGATGGAGCCGCGATAAATCATTGTTTTGCCTATGCATGTGAGCAATCTGCTTCGCTCAAGGATTTGTTTTATTACCTAGCCGCTCTCTGATGCTTTTAATTTTCTCGATTCCTTGAGTCTTTGTTTATTTTTGTGCCGCCCTAAGGAGCCGTGGTTATGGTGTTGAATCTTGCCGATCATATCTCTGTTTGATAGATGTTGCATTGATTTGCGTCTGGAGAAATTGGGTGGCAGCGGCTTGTTACATTCATGAAAAAAGCACCCGCTCATCGAGGATCTTGATAGCGATTCTTTGCCTTTACTAGTCGTTTTGGTTTGTGAATCACAAATCTTTTCTTGGTCGTCATACTTCTTCCGTGAGTGTCCCCGAGCGATGGCGATGGCGGTTTATTGCTTTCCGTGAGAGGATGTTTTGGGTCATGCATACGGTTGTGATATGGTTTTAGTCTTTTGTGTCGGGGTTTGATCGGATTCAACACGGGTCATCCGTCAGGCTGAATCTGAGATCTTCATAGCTTTATAGCTATTGGGTGAAAGTAGTGTTGAGTTCGATCGAGGTGAAAATTAGAGAAAGCGTCTATTCACCCCCCCTCTAGTCGCCTTTCCGGTCCTACAATCAGGAAACACGTTCTCCTCCGCCACCGCCCATTCCTCGTATTTACCCGCGTACCTAGTGGTGCCGAGTCTGTGCGGGTGAGTGTTTCGTGTCTGGAGAGCTTTGTGCGCCGCACTTTCTCCTTAAATTCGGCTGTCTTCTTCATAGCCACAAAGGCGTCCGATGCTTCCCGCGTCAAGAATCCATACTTCGCGAAGGGCGTCTGACCCGTGTTCACGTACTTCGTGACAAGAATGCTCTTGAAGGTCCTCCACGATTTATCCATCGTGAGCATCGCCGTCCGTTGCACGCGTGCTGACGAGGATTAAAACCTCTGTGTATTGTTTTAATACACAATAAAAGACCATACGTCTTCATGGTCGTAACCTCTAAGGCTAACGACCTCACTGGTCATAAGGATTCCAGAGGTTACATAGGGGTACCCTGGTCAGACAAGGTCCTGTACCTAGTCTCCGACCAAGAATCGCCTTTCAGCGCTATGAACTCGATGTTTATAACTAATCCGAATATATTCTTCTTGTGCGATGAATATAGCATGTGTTGTATACTTCATACCACACGGTTAGATAATCCTAAAGACAACGACAACAACTACCAGACGGTTTGATGTCTCGACCTTGAATCGTCAAGATTAAAGACATTGTTAATCGTGCACTAAGCCCGACCGATCATAGCGCTTCACCAGGGACGCCTTCTCTAGGAGTAACTGCCACCTCTTCGAAAGTTACTTTAGCACAAAGCACAGAAGACCAAAGGGCAGAGGCAGAGAGCGAAACATCAACACAAGTTCTACAGATCAAGAGGCAAACTGAGACAAGAAAGATAGCAATCTTCACATCTAGTGTAATTAGGATTAGTCCTTAGTCGGGTCAAGAGCACACCCTTTGTAAATCCCGTTCATATCAATAAAGAGCAGTCCCATTTTCTCCCAGGAATTATCGCGTCATTTTCCTCTTTCATATTCATAAGATCGGTGATTCGATCATCGACAGCTGGCGTCGTCCGTGGGGAAGAAGACGCAAGTTTCCTGAAGAAACTCTTCGCTCATCAAATCCTCGTTCATTCCCTGTAATCGCTGATGCGACTATGCCCGGGGTTTGGAATGAGGAGAATTGGTTCGACCTGGTGGACTACGCCGACCTCGACATGGAAGGATGCATCCGTGCCATGCAAGAAAACGGCATGTCATCCTCCTCCTCCTCCTCCGCCGGTTCGCACCTTGCCGACATTGGCAAAGTCGACCAGATGGATGAGGATCCACCATTACGACAAGTGGCGCTTCCAGCCATTCCGACCAGCTCGAAATATCCGGAAGTCACTCCGAGCTCGGTCCTTCCGACTGGCCAAACAGGTGATGAAATTTCAGCTCCGCAATCCGAGAATCTCTATACTCTCGATGAGATTATGGCTGAAAGATATTCACCTACGGCTTCTGGTAATTCCAGGAGCGAGCCGACACCTGGTAACCGTATCGATGAAACCTCCACTGGTCGTAGGCCATGTGGGGATGATAAGGCTCCGCATACAATCGGCGGTTCGCTGGATCAGGCTGAGTCCACCAAGAAGGCCTCAAGAGGTGCTCATCTCCGACCGCTCTCCGTCGTGGAAACTTCTAGCAGAAGTATTGAGAAACTCTCCATTAGTTACGATGGAAGCTCATCGGAAGATCACTGCTGGAGGCACGAGGTCAATGCAATCAGAGATACAAATCAAGATGCCTTGCACGGTCCTACACACTCTGCCTTATCACCACATATTGATGGAGATGATACGGGCCGTCAAGCACCAACTTCCGGAGGCAACAGAACTGATCGACGTCCATCAGTTAACTCGCCTGGCACTGCCCCACCGAGAGTAGCTGATAGGACACAACAAATCCGGAGGTCAGGAGAAGGTTCAGACCTGCGTACACCTACGACCAGTCTAAACCTCCCGAGACCTTCGGTAATTGTACAAAACTTGCGACGTGTTCAAGATATGTTGAATAATTCTAGCCCTGCTTTAGTAGAAACTCCAGGCTTTGTACAACTAGTAGGCCAAGTATCAGAAATTCTCTAACAGACCATGCAACGCACGGAAGCGTACTGGGAACAAAGGGTCTCAGGGAGTCAAACCATGACTTCATCCCAATGTTCCTCCCTCAGCAGAGGACATCATGGTCATGCTAGGGAACAATCGATACCAGGACCTCCTCGGCGATTCTAACCAAGGAGTCATGAGGGGAGAAGGCTATTCTAGGTAGCCACTTCCCCACCACGTCAGGAAGAACCACCGCTTGGACCTGATGATCTCCAACATCGTTTAAATCAAGCAGGCGGTCGAAGGCATCATATCCATGTCTACGACCGGATCGGCACACTGGAGCTCCAGCTTTCCAACCTTAGGAACCGGTCTCTGACCGATTACAATCCGGCACCTTCTCAAAGAAGACGCCATGAATCGATCATGGGTTGTCGAGCCTTCTCTGCAGGGCTCCAAGCTGTGCGTTGGCCTAACCGGTTCTGACCGGCCAACTTGGACAAGTTCAATGGGACCCAAAACCCATTGGAGTTTCTCCAAATATACACCACCGCCATCAGAGCTACTGGTGGCGATGAGAATGTGATGGCTAACTATTTACCCACCGTGCTCAAAGGGTCTGCCTAGTCGTGGTTATTAAACCTACCGGTCAGATCAATCTATACTTGGGAGCAACTCTGCGACCTTTTAATTGCCAACTTCGAGTGCGTCGATCGCCTCAGAAGGAGGACGATCTCCACCGAATCCGGTAGGGCTCTGATGAGACGCTACGTCAATACATCAAGAGGTTCAGTCAAGTTCGTAATTCCATACCGGAGGTCGTAGAGTCATCTGTTATCCAAGCTTCTAAAACAGGTCTGAGGAATCGACGGTTTATGGAGGACATAGCCATGAACCCTCCATGAACAACCGTCGAACTTTTTGACATGGCCGACAAGTACGCCACCACTAGCGATGCAATCGAGTGGTGTGAAGCCATTGATTGGAAAGACAAGGTTCCCCAGCCCAGCCTGGACAAACCAGAGAAAAAGAATAAGAAGTCTCTCAAGAGGAAAAAGAACCGCAGACCCGACGATAAGGAAGTCCTAGCGATTCCTGAAAAGTTCACAAAGGGTACAAAGGACTATACTGGTCGAAGCAAAGAAAAAGCTCCGACCAAAGCATTCCAGAAAAACAAGAAGTGGTGTCCACTTCACCAGCAAGCAGGGCATGATCTACGCACCTGTCAAGTTTGGCAAAAGAAACTGGAGGATTATTGTGCAGGTAAAGGACCATTTCCTGCAATACAGGAACCCGGAGAAACGAGTTCCAAAAAGGACAAGGATGGTGATGAGGAGATGGAGTACCAGGATCCTCAACACACGGTCAACATGATCTTTGGCGGGTCTTCTTCCTACGAATCAAAACGTCATTTGAAGGCCATAGAACGGGAGGTCAACCTCGTCGAATCTCCGACCATCATCAAACCATCAAAGTGGTCGGACTCGGCAATCTCCTTCAGCAAAGAAGATTGCCCCATCCCTTCGACTCGACCAGGTAGGTTCCCTATTGTTGTTGAACCAACTGTTAATAATTGTAGGGTTAATCGAGTCTTGATAGATGGAGGTAGCTCTTTGAATATATTATTTGCGGGGGCTTTAGAAGAAATACAGGTTCCCAGGTCGAAGGTGAAACCAGTGAAATATGCCTTCCATGTCATAGTTCCTGGCTCCACCGCTAAACTGATAGGACAAGTTTCCCTACCAGTTATGTTTGGAAAGCCTGATAACTTCCGAACGGAAAAGATTCTGTTCGATGTGGTAAACTTTGAATCCGCATACAACGGAATCCTTGGTCGACCGGCATTAGCAAAGTTCTTGATAGCCACGCATTACGGTTATCAAAGTTTGAAAATACCGGGACCAAAGGGAGTCATCACAATTCGAGGAGATCAGAAAATGGCTTATGTGTATGATTGGAAATCCTTTGAACTGGTCGATAAACTTCTGACCAGAGAGGCTAATCCATCTACCATGCAGGTCAAGCACTCGAGGCCGAAGATGACACCCAAGCCTTTCGACCAGACAAAGGTAGTACCACTCGACAAAGGCGCTTCTCTGGACAGCGCCAAGTCGCCACCTGGATCAGGAAACACTGACTCATCTACCCGCAAGATTTTGGTCGGGGCAAGACTCGACCCCAAATAGGAAGAGTCGCTCGTCTTGTTCCTCCAAGCAAATCAAGACGTGTTCGCCTGGCAAGCGTCCGATATGCCTGGAGTCCCCTGGGAGGTGATCGAGCATAGGCTAGCTCTCTAGCCTGACAAAAAACTGATCAAGCAGAAGCTGTGGCGTTTTGCACCTGATTGGAAGGAAGCAATCCAGTCGGAGATTGACAAACTCCTCGAGGCTGGGTTTATTCGTGAAGTCGACCACCCTCAATGGCTCGCCAATCCTATGATGGTTAAAAAGAATAATGGGAAATGGCGAATGTGTATCGACTTTACAAATCTTAATAAAGCATGTCCGAAGGATGATTTTCCCCTTCCACGCATTGACCAACTTGTAGATTCCACTTCTGGGTGTGAGTTACTAAGTTTTTTAGATGCGTATTCAGGGTACCATCAGATTAATATGTGTAAAGAAGATGAAGAGAAAACTTCCTTCATCACCCCATATGGCACTTACTGCTATGTTAAGATGCCATTTGGTCTCAAAAATGCTAGTGCAACTTTTCAAAGGTTGATGCAACAAACCTTTAGTCCACAAATAGGTCGGAATCTAGAAGTCTACGTTGATGATCTGGTCGTAAAGAGCACCAATGCTAGCGATCACGTTCCTGACTTACAAGAAACTTTCAACAACTTGAGAAGGCATAACCTCAAGTTGAATCCGGAAAAGTGTGTGTTCGGAGTTTCTACTGGAAAACTGCTCGGTTTCCTAGTCTCGGCTAGAGGTATTGAAGCAAATTCAGTAAAAATAATGGCCATCGACCAGATGCGCCCCTGACCACGAAGAAGGAGGTCCAAAAACTAACTGGCTGTATGGCAGCGCTAAGTTGTTTCATAGCAAGGTTAGGGCAAAAAGGATTACCTTTCTTTAAGCTTCTTCAGAAACATGGAAGTTTCGAGTGGACTAAAGAGGCAAACGATGCCTTTGAAGAACTTAAAAAGTACCTTACGAAAACCCCGGTTTTAGTCTCTCCGAGATCGGGGGAAACATTGCTAATTTACGTGGCAGCAACACCACATACAGTTAGCGGTGTACTGGTTGTAGAAAGGAATAACATCCAACGACATGTTTATTACGTAAGCGAAGTCTTACATGGACCAAAGGAAAGATACCCACAGGTGCAAAAGTTGCTCTATGGTCTCCTTATGACTTCAAGGAAGCTAAGGCACTACTTTCAGACCCACAAAGTGGTCGTACCAACCGAATATCCTCTTGGTCAAGTGCTTAGAAACAGGGAATCATCAGGACGAATAGCAAAATGGGCGGTTCAGCTAGGGGCGTTCGACCTCCATTTCATCTCACGAACAGCAATCAAGTCTCAGGCAATAGCAGAATTCATTGCCGAATGGACAAACCCAGAACCCACCCAAGGGCCCGAGTACGAACACCATGATGAGTGGACAATGTACTTTGACGGCTCCTTGATGCTAAAAGGCTCGGGGGCTGGAGTTGTCTTGATATCTGTAGGACCGGAAAGGCGCCTAGAGGGGGGGGGGGTGAATAGGAACTCGCCTAATTTTCACCTCATTCAGATTCAACACCAGATTCACCCCAATAGCTATAGAGCTATGAGGATCAACAGTAGAAGACTTGTGTTGAACTTGAACAAAAACCCCAAAGAAAAGAATCAAAAAGACCAAACTGTAATTGGTAATCGGTCAGACCGCCAGCAAAAATTCGGTCAGACCGATGGGCGGTTTGACCAGCATTAGGAAATCGGTCTGACCGGCCCTGACCACAAATAGTGCAGACAGCCCAAAACCAAAACAAAAATCGGTCTAACTTTTGATTTACACAGCCAAACTTGACCAAAATTGGAACACACCTTCCTAAGGATATTAGGAACCTATTCCAAGCAACGAATGAGTAGATCCATGTCAAAGTTTCAACCTTTTTCTATTTGAGCGAAGAAGGGTTCAAAAGTGATCAAAAACGAAAACTTGATCCAACACTTGCTCGTGGGAGATTGATGATCTGGATGATCTTAGATAAGTTCCCACATGTCACAACAAGGTAGAAGAGGGCACGAAACCAACCAAAAAACACTAGATCAAAGAAACCTCCAAAATCTCAAATATAGAGCAAGAACGTAAAAGAGACTCATCTTTGGGAATCATCCATAGATTAATCTGAGGTTGAGAGGGTTTACAGCCACTCCATCCATGGAGGACAAAGCTCAATCCATGAGCACACAACTCAACTCATTTCCCTAGAGCCCTAAGCCTCTCCTCTTTCTCTAATACCCTAACACCAAACTAGGGTTTACAAATGAAGTCCTTTCGAGGCTGTTTGACAGCAGCCACCCCTATTTATATGGAGGCCTAGCTTCTAGAGAGTTAACCCTAATAGGCTCCCATTAAGGCCCAACACAAACGGGTCACATACGCACGTATTTTAAAGCGCCGTCTTCAACTCTCTTGACCTAATCTACTTCACCACGCTCCGTCTTGCGCCGTGGGTTGGCAAAAGGTCACCAAGGCGGTATTTGGTAAAATTACCAAAATACCCCTTCTCGATCTTTTCCGAAGACCAAGTCCGAGCTCGCTGGCACTCCCATGCCATGCGTGTAGGTTGATCTAACGGCTCTCAGCGTGTCGGCAAGTCTCTCCCATCCAGTTCCCACCAGACCACCATGGCGCTTGTACCGACCCCCGCACCGCTTGATCAACCAACAGCCCGAATCGCTGTTCGGTCATCCTTGTCCATTCTCACTGCAGCAGAGTCCATTAACCTCACCCGGCATTCTTGATCGTTCTGGACCTCAGCTCTCCAAGCTTAGTCCCGATTCTCCTCGCCGTTGACCTCCAAGCAACCTGCACACCAATAGACAAGCAAATAGAATCCGGGAACAAGTTCTTCACAACTTGACCCACGTTAGTGAAAACATGTAACATGCAACACATATGCACTGAAGCCCATGCCCTTAAGCTAACCCAACAAGCAACGCCAAACAACTTGACGAATTAAGTCAAAATCGATCAGACCGTCGTTCTGGCCGGTCTGACCGCCCCTGGGACTTAACCAGAAAATCCCTCGAGACATGGCGGTCGATCGCGATCCGCCGATCGACCACCAATGACTTTGACAGATTCGGTTTCTTTGCCGAAAATGCTTGAATCGACAAACTGCAAATTCCATTGCCAATTGTATCATCATCCTAAGATCATGCACATATCCCCATGATATCCACAATCTCCCCCTTGATGAACACATTTGCAATTTCCCAAAAATGCAAAGTTTGAGGTTTGAAAAGTAAAATACTCAACGTTTTCGCTCAAAGGCACAACTTGATCCAAATGCAAGAAAAAGCAATAGAAATGACCAAGCTGGCTCCAGAATAGCATAAGCAAGAGAGATAAGGCAAAAGAAGACAAGAAGGCTTCAATTTCCAGAAAATTCCAAAATCTCACTTAAGGTCTATATGAAAGAACAATTGTTCAAATTGACCTTTGATCATTGTGAGGTCCCAAAGATTGCAATCAAGTTCAGAATTGGCAATAAGACCAAAGGAAAGCAAAACAGAAAACTCCCCCTCACTATGATCCTCATTTTTCAGAAGAACTCAAAATCTCCAAAATTTCTTCTCCCTACATCCAACACACTCTTTTTCTTAACATTTTTGCTATTTCTTCTCCCCCTTTGACAATGGATTCATCAATGAATCACAACAAAAGCAGAAAGTGAGAACGAAGCATAAGAAAGAGCATGCATGAAATGCAATGGAGTGGCTTCAATTTTTTGAGCACAAGAAGCTTTGGATATTACCCAAAAGAGCAAGCTAGCATTTCTAAATATTGCACAACCATCATATCAAGCCTATCAGTGCTAGCAAGATCATGTTAAGACATATATATCAAAGCTAAGCATGAAGGCTCAATATAAAGCAATGAATTTTAACAATTTAAGCAATGTGTCAGATTTAGCAAGTTCATCAACAGTGATCCTAAAATGATAATGGCCACGTCAAAATGTCATTGTGAGACCAAAAAGCTAGTAAAGACCACTTAAGGAGACAAACAAGTCCTGAAATGAATCAATTTGCTCAATTTAGCTCAAACGCCCATTTTTCAACAATTTTTCATTTGCAAAGAATTTTGAAGTTGATTAATGGTCTATCTTAGTGAAGAAGATCCTGGACTAGGAGCTATCCACAAACTCTTCCTAAGCTTCGACCAAAAGGTATATCTTAGTGAAGAAGATCCTGGACTAGGAGCCATCCACAACCTCTTCCTAAGCTTCTACCCGGGCGACAAATCTTGAGGTTCATGTCAATTTTGACAAGCAGTCCCCATGAGATTGTCTGGATCATCAAATTATCTCCAAGTTCATGTCTTGGACATGCAGTCTCGTGAGAGTAGTTTGGCACATTTTAACAAAGACAAACTTGCAATTCGATTTTTCTTTTTACACAAGAGCAGTTATAAATTCTCAGTAGAACAAGAAGCTCAAGTAATGATCAAAACTAGATGTAAGAGCTAACAAAGCAATTTTGACAAGGCCAGTGTCACAAAAGGAGCACTAATTGCGCAACTAGCTAAAAGATCCACAAATTGCAGTTTTTCATTCAAGTTGATTTAATGTTCTAGCTCATTTAGCAAAGACTTAGCTATACATGTGAAAGCATGATAATTCTAGCAAGTCAAAGAACTAGACATGGTATTGAGCAAGAATTGAAATACTAAAGCTCAAAGGGGTAATAAGCAAAGCTTCATCAATTAAAAGATAAGCAGAATTCTGATATTACAAAGCATCTTTTTGGATTTTTTATATGAGTGCAATATGATACAATGAATGCAAAATGATACAATGAATGCAAAAGATGATACAATGAATGCAAAAGAGCAAACCCCCCCTCAAAACAGGCCAAAAGGACTAATAACACCCAACTCTCCCTACAAGAAAGCAAACCGAGAAGAATCAAGAGCCTTAGTAAAAATATCCGCAACCTGCTGCTCAGACTCTACAAAGTGAAGCACAACATCACCCTTCTCTACATGATCTCTAAGGAAGTGATACCTGATATCAATGTGTTTGGTCCTAGAGTGTTGCACTGGGTTTTTGGCTATGTTTATGGCACTAGTGTTATCACAGAAAAGAGGAACACTATCCAAAGACAACCCATAGTCCCGCAGAGTAGATAAGATCCAGAGAACCTGAGAACAACTACTCGCTGCAGCTACATACTCAGCCTTGGCGGTGGACTGTGCAACAGAGGACTACTTCCTAGAAGACCAAGAGATAAGAGATGTGCCTAAGAAATGACACGTGCCAGAAGTACTCTTCCTATCCACTCTACACCCATAAAATCGGCATCGAAAAAAGCTCGAATGGAGAGAGCAGAATCAGAAGAAAACCAGAGTCCAAAGTCAAGAGTGTCCTGGAGGTACCTGAATATGCGACGCACTGCTTGACGATGAGAGGCACAAGGGGAAGCCTGAAATTGAGCGCATAGACACATAGCAAACTATATGTCTGGCCTCGACGTCGTGAGGTAGAGGAGGGAGCCAATCATGCTGTGGTACTCCTTCTGGTCCACAGGCTCTCCATCCTCATCAGGATCCAGCACGGTAGAGTGGCAATGGGAGTAGACATTGGCTTGCTGCTTCCCATGTCGAAGCGTCGAAGAAGGTCCTTTGTGTACTTACTTTGATGAATGAAGGTACCTTCTTTGAGTTGCTTGACTTGAAGACCAAGGAAGAAAGTCAGCTCGCCCATCATACTCATTTCGAATTCCCTGCTCATAGAATCTAAAAATCTGGAAACCAAAGCATGAGAAGAACCACCAAATATGATATCATCCACATAAATCTGAACCAATAAAAAGCCACTGCCATGCCTGAGAGTGAACAAGGTTTTATCTACCATTCCCATTTTGAAATCATTCTCAAGAAGAAAACTCTTAAGCCTATCATACCAAGCTCTAGGGGCTTGCTTCAATCCATACAAGGCTTTAGAGAGCTTAAACACATGGGTTGGGAATTTGCGATTTTCAAAACCAGGAGGTTGCTTGACAAAGACCTCTTCTTCTATGAAACCATTAAGGAAAGCACTCTTGACATCCATTTGAAAAATCTTAAAGCCCTTAGATGTCGCGAAAGCTAACAATATGCGAATGGCTTCTAATCTAGCTACAGAAGCAAAGGTCTCTTCAAAGTCTAAGCCTTCTACCTAGGAATAACCTTGAGCTACAAGCCTAGCCTTGTTATGAACTACCAACCCATCCTCACTTTGCTTATTTTTGAAAATCCATTTTGTTCCAATAACATGTTGATTGGATGGGGGTTCAACTAAGGTCCAGACTTTGTTTCTTTCAAATTTTCAAGTTCTTCATGCATGGCATTGACCCAAAAGGAATCAGATAAAGCATGGGTGACATCTCGGGGTTCAAAAGACGCAACAGAAGCAGAATGTGCATGAGAATATGGAGAGATAAACATAGAGCGAGTGACTCGCTCATGAAGATCCCCAATAATCTGCTCAAGCGGATGTTCTCGCTGAATATGAAGAGGAGGTCCTAGTGTAGATGTGGCCTCTACCTCATGGGCTGTGGAGGTAGGAGTAGAGGCACTCGTCACACCGGTGAAAGTGGGAGGAGGCTACTCTCCTGAAGCTGGTGAAGTAGAAGCAGGCTCTCCAACCATCTTAGTAGTGCCTTGAGGATGGATTGGGTCCTCATCCTCAGAGTCTTCGTCGATGAAGATGCTTTCTCGAATATCAGGAACCTGTGTACCTGCAGCATCGGGTCTAGTACCAGGACTAGCCTCATCAAAAGTGACTTCACAAGTCTCAACAATTTTGTTAGTATCCAAATTAAATATGTGATAGCCACGAGAATGAGCAGGATATCTAAGAAAAATGCTATCATAACATCTAGATTCAAATTTATCCAAGTTGCCATTTTAAGAATAAAGCACTTGCAATCAAAAATCTTGAAATGAGAGACTCTAGGCCTATGACCAAATCTAAGCTCAAAAGAAGTCTTGCCTATAATAGATCTCAAGAACACCCTATTAGACACATAACAAGCAGTAGAGATCGCCTCAGCCCAAAACCTCCTAGGAGTGCTATGCTCATCTAGCATGGTCTTAGCCATCTCTACAAGGGTCCTGTTCTTCCTTTCTACAACCCCATTCTACTGAGGAACTCTAGGTGAGGAGAACTGGTGCTCAAGTCCTCTCTCAGTGTAGAATGTGTCGAAAGAAGAGTTCTTGAACTCTGTGCCATTGTCACTCCTAATGGTTCTCAAGGCTCCAGGGACGTCAACAGCTAGTCTAAGAACCAACTCCCTAAAGAAGCAAAAAGCCTCATCCTTAGAAACTAGAAAATATACCCATGAATACCTGGAGTAATCATCCACAATAACAAGTACATACCACTTCCCTCCTACAGACTGAACTCTAGAGGGGCCAATTGTGTCTAAGTGCAAGAGCTGACCAGGTCCATCGGTCATCACTAAAGTAAGAGGTGGATGAGAAGCAGAAACCATCTTACCATGTCTACAAGGAGTGCACACAAGGTCTCTAACAGACTTAAGCTTAGGCAACCCTCTTATCAAATCCTTGCTACTGATCCTGGTCAAATGGTCAAAGCGTATGTGTCCAAGCCTACGGTGCCACAACACTAAATCATGGGAATCAGAAGCCACAAGACACCTAGGGCTGGAAGCAGAAGAGATACTGAAATTAGCACAAAAGATCTTCTCAAACTTAGAGATCTCAAAGACAAGCTCACCCGAGGAGTCTAGAACTTTACACTCACCACTCTTAAACCTCACTTCTAGACCCTCATCAAGAAGCTGAGAAACAGATAGCAAATTATACCTCAGCTTAATTACCAAAGCGACGTCCTTAAGCATGAAGTTGTTGTTGGCGCCTTGACCGCCCTTGGTCATCACGGTCCCTAGAAAGCATCCCCAAATGTGATCAACTCGTTGCGGATGCACGTGTGACGGAGGAGAACCATCTAGAATCTCCAGTCATGTGTCGAGAATATTCAGAGTCAACAAGCCATATGTCCTCCTTCCTCGCACGACGGACCTACAGGACATAAGCAGGGAACATCTGTACCTCAGTACTAGGGTTAGTGATAAAAGACTTGGGAATCCAGTACTGAGCCACACGATACTTAGGAACAGCAGAAGAAGCAGCAATAAATTGGTTAGTGGGATAATCATAAGAATGCGCACGAGCAACACCTAGACCTCTCCGAATCGATCTACCAAAAGATTGGTACTCCCCCTGTCTAGATGCTACCCGTGGTTTCTCCTCATGATATCCTAACCCAAAACGCTGCCTAGAGCCACCAAATGAGTCAAAGAAGTCATCCTCAAACTTAGGCCTATGTCTAGCAGGAAAGACAGGCTGCCTGACTCTAGTAGAAGGTGAAGGAACTCCTCTAACGGACCTCAAAGCATGCACTCTCTCTTTCCTCTCGCTCTTAGCTCTACGGAAGCAGAACTCAACTATGTGGCCATCCTTCTTGCAAAAAGTGCAGTGATACTTGACCTTCTGAGAGGTCTGATCAACTGACTTAGAAGCATCTGTCTTGCTAGAAGGGTTTTGGGTAAAACCTGCAGATCTAAAAATTATCTTAGATGACTCAAGAGATCCTACCTCAAATAAGCCACTCGTAACAGCTCTCACAACCTTAGGTGGATGATTCTTAGAGTTCTCTAAGGAATTAAATCCTAGGCCACTATTGTTCACACTCACCTTAGATTGATCAAGGATCATGTTTAGGTTCTTCTTCCCACTAGTAAATCTCTCAAGAATCCTATTAAGGTAGTCATTTTCTTTGGCTAGTTCCTTACATGAGGCACACTTATTTAACTTGATAGCCCTATTATACCTTTCTTTATAGTGAGCTACCTCAACATTCAAAGCCTCACAAGACACACAATAGTCATCCCTAATTCTATCCAACTACTCTTTGAACTTAACTCTAAACGCTTCTTGTATCTTATCTACATTATGCCCAACTTCAATACAAAAAGCATAAGAATTAGAATCAACAACTTTCTTGGAAGCAATCATGGACATGGATTGTTCAATTTTAGCTTTCTCCTCTAGAGTCTTGTTTAAAACATCATTCTCAATTGTGAGTTTAATACAGTTTTCACATGAAGTAGTTTTAGAATAAAGAACCATTTCAGTCATCTCCTTCATTTTAATCCTACTATCCTCACAATGAGAACACGTGTGACTAGCATCAAATTTCTACAATTCCTTAGTAGCACTATCCAATTTCAACTCAAGTAATGCACAATTTGAGCAAGATGAATGAATAGCATCTACAGCAGTCACATCTAGAGCAATAGCATCCATGCAAACATAACTAGGACTCGACTTGAGAGAATCTAGTTCATCAAAAGCATCTTTCAGTTAATTAGCAATAGAGAAATGAGCAGATTTCAGATTTGCTAGTTCATTAAGCAAGCTAGAGCAAGAATCACAATCATCTGCAGGATTAATGGATTTGAGCCTAACCACTTCTAGGTTCAAGTTGTCAATCATGAAATCCTGTTTCTTAATCATTTTAGCTTGCTTATTCAGTTTTCGTTCAGCAGCAATCAATGCACGTTTCATCTCATTTGGTGAAGGGCATACCTCGTCGGGATCGCTGAAGAGCTCGTCATCATTGGAGGAGTCGACGTCATGGCTGTCCCTAGTCATGAAGCACATACCGGTGAAGTCCTGGGCCTTCTTCTTGCCATGGGAATCATCGTCGTCGTCCTCCGTCCCTGAGTCCACATCGCTCATGTCAACATTCTCAAGAGCGGCAAGGACCCGGCTGACGAACTTCCGGTAGTTGGGCTTCTTGGCTTTTGCATCTCGAGCTTGAGGACGCCTTCGAAAGTTCTTCTCCTCCTTGCCCTTCAGCTTGGGGCAATTGGACCGAATGTGGTTTGGCTCACCACACTCAAAGCAGGTAACAGGGCCACCTCTCTTCCTGAATTTCACTATGTTGTAGGCTTTCGTGAATTTTGTGGATAGGAGGGCTAGGTCATCCTCAGGTAGCTTCTCTAGCTGCTCATCGCTCAAAGAATGCAAAGCAGACAATGAAAAACCAGATGAGCCAAAATCCAAAGAATCAGAGGAGCTACCCTTAGAAGGGTCAACCACTAGAGCCATCACATCTGTCTTGGGAAGTCGTGAGATGAAATCAATCTCATGCGACTGCAACCTCGAGTAGAGCTTATCCATGGTAAGCTCACTCATGACAGTGTTGTCATTGATGGAAGTGATCTTCATCCCCCAAACTCTCACGTCTAGTGCACCCAAGAACTGGCATGCATTCTCAGACTCAGTGAAAACAAGATCCACAGCACGCAAGTCATGAATGATCTTTGAAAACCTACCCAGCAACTCATCCAAAGATTCACCAGGCCTTTGTTCGATCTTTGAGTATTCTTTCTTAAGTTGGTTCTGTCTCACGTCCTTGATCGTAGTAGAGCCCTCATGGTAGTCAGTGAGGGTCTTCCAGATCTCGTGAGCAGACCTCAAGTGAGCGACACGCTCAAACTCAGATCGACTAAGCCCTTGAATCAGAAAATTCTGAGCCTTGCTATTTGCCTCCACATCAGGTGTGATCACATCGTCATTGGCTGGCACTACATAAGGGTTTTGAACCTTAAGCCAAATTGAGTGCCCTTGAGCCTCGATATAGGCATGCATGCGAGCCTTCTAGTATGAAAAATTGACTCCATCAAACACAGGCAGTTTGGTGGAATACTTGTCAGACGCCATGGCTCCTCAGACCGGTTAAGATCTATGAGAAGAGCTAATCGGCTCTGATACCAATTGTAGGATCGGAAAGGCGCTTAGAGGGGCGGGGGTGAATAGGAACTCGTCTAATTTTCACCTCGTTCAGATTCAACACCAGATTCACCCCAATAGCAATGAGAGCTATGAGGATCAACAGCAGAAGACTTGTGTTGAACTTGAACAAAAAACCCCAAAGAAAAGAACCAAAAAGACCAAACTGTAATCTGGTAATCGGTCAGACCGCCAGCAAAAATTCGGTCAGACTGACGGGCGGTTTGACCGGCGTTAGGAAATCGGTCTGACCGGCCCTGACCAGAAACAATGCAGACAGCCCAAAACCAAAACGAAAATCGGTCTAACTTTTGATCTACATGGCCAAACTTGACCAAAATTGGAACACACCTTCCTAAGGATATTAGGAACCTATTCCAAGCAACGAATGAGTAGATCCACGTCAAAGTTTCAACCTTTTTCTATTTGAGCGTAGAAGGGTTCAAAAGTGATCAAAAACGAAAACTTGATCCAACACTTGCTCGTGGGAGATTGATGATCTGGATGATCTTAGATAAGTTCCCACATGTCACAACAAGGTAGAAGAGGGCACGAAACTAACCAAAAAACACTAGATCAAAGAAACCTCCAAAATCTCAAATATAGAGCAAGAACGCAAAAGGGACTCATCTTTGGGAATCATCCATAGATTGATCTAAGGTTGAGAGGGTTTATAGCCACTCCATCCATGGAGGACAAAGCTCTATCCATGAGCACACAACTCAACTCATCTCCCTAGAGCCCTAAGCCTCTCCTGTTTCTCTAATACCCTAACACCAAACTAGGGTTTACAAATGAAGTCCTTTCGAGGCTGTTTGACAGCAGCCATCCCTATTTATATGGAGGCCTAGCTTCTAGAGAGTTAACCATAATGGGCTCCCGTTAAGGCCCAACACAAACGGGTCACATACGCACACATTTTAAAGTGCCATCTTCAACTCTCTTGACCTAATCCGCTTCACCACGCTCCGTCTTGCACCGTGGGTTAGCAAAAGGTCACCAAGGCGGTATTTGGTAAAATTACCAAAATACCCCTTCTCGATCTTTTCCGAAGACCGAGTCCGAACTGTGCGAAGCACTGCCTTGCTTCGCCACGTGTAGGTTGATCCAACGGCTCTCATCATGTCGGTAAGTCTCTCCCATCCGGTTTCCACCGGACCACCATGGCACTTGCACCGACCCCCACACCGCTTGATCAACCAATCGCACCGAATTGCCCGTTCGGTCATCCTTGTCCATTCTGTGCCACGCTTGAGTCCATTGACCTCACCCGACATTCTTGATCGTTCTGGACCTCAGCTCTCCAAGCTTAGTCCCGATCCTCCTCGCCATTGATCGTCGTTGACCTCCAAGCAACCTGCACACCAATAGACAAGCAAATCAAATCCGGGAACAAGTTCTTCACAACTTGACCCACGTTAGTGAAAACATGCAACACATATGCACTGAAGCCCATGCCCTTAAGCTAACCGAACAAGCAATGTCAAACAACTTGACGAATCAAGTCAAAAATCGGTCGATCCGCCGTTCGGCGGTCCGACCACAGGACTTAACGAAAAATCCCTCGAGACATGGCGGTCGATCACGATCCGCGGTCGACCGCCAATGACCTGACAATTCAGTTTGTTTGCTGAAAACTCTTGAATCGACAAACCGCAAATGCCATTGCCAATTGTATCATCATCCTAAGATCATGCACATATCCCTATGATATCCACAATATCCCCTACTAGCGAACACATCAAGTACGCCATCCAGTTAAATTTTCCTACCACAAACAACATGGCAGAATATGAAGGTTCTTGGTAGGACTCAAAAGCGACCCGTTAAACGGATTCGCAGATTACTAGTGAAAGGCGATTCTCAACTAGTAGCGAATCAAGTAGGGAAAGAGTATCAATGCTCGAGTACCAAGATGTCATCTTATCTGGTGGAAGTACGGAAACTCAAAAAGCACTTCTTTGGTTTTCAGATCCAGCATATTCCTAGAAAGAAAAAATTTCTGGCAGACCAGTTGGCACGGATGGCCTCCACAAGGACAACCGTCCCGTCTGGAGTTTTTCTCGAGCAACTCGATTCGTCCTCGGTGGTCGAGCCTTTCGAGATCATGCATGATTCCTTACAGGTCGTACATACCGATCGTGAGAACATGGATGCTCCATAGGTCGTTGATGGTTGGCGCTGTCATGATCAAGGTAGAGACTGGATGACATTAATCTACAATTATCTTCAGCATGACATAATGCCAGAAAATGATGTAGAGGCTGATCGTATAGCACGAAAAGCCAAATCATACACTCTTATTGAACGTACCTTGTATAAACGAGGATCTCACGGAGTGTTGATGAGATGCATATCTCAAGCTGGATGGCATTACGTTGCTAACCAAATCCATGAAGGAGTCATGGAGCACATCATTCCTCTGAGAACACCGGTCGGTAAAGCCTTGAGCAAGGATACTCTTGCCAATCGCCCTTCATGAAGCAAAAGAGCTCATGACGAAGTGCGTACAATGTCAGTTTCATAGCCGACAAGTACATCAGCCGGCGCAAGCTTTACAAACAATTCCTCTTTGTTGGCCTTTTGCAACCTGGGGACTGGACATTTTGGGACCTTTCCCAAGAGCACCCGGGGGCTTTGAATTCCTTTTCGTCATGATTGATACATTTACAAAATGAATCGAAGCCGAGCCTGTTGTTAAAACCACAACTAAGGCCGCTAAGAGATTTCTGACAAAAAATGTGATCACACGATTTGGTGTACCCAGTCGTATAATCACAGACAACGGTGCCCAGTTCGCAAGCGGTCAATTCCAAAAATTCTGCGACGAACTTGGTATCAAGGTTTATTTTGCTTCGGTTGCTCATCCACAGAGCAATGGAGTAGTTGAGCGAGCCAATGGTATCATCATGCAAGGGATCAAATGCCGAGTATTCGACCAGTTAATCAAACGGTCAGGAGTTTGGGTCCAAGAACTTCCGTCTATATTATGGGCCATTCGAACCACGACTAGTCGTGCGACCGGTGAAACACCATTTTTCTTGGTTTGTGGTGCTGAAGCCATGCTTCCTCCAGACTAAAACTTGGCTCTGCTCGAACTGATTGTTTCAACGAAAGCGATCAGAATGAACGACGACTCGATGATATCAATCTCCTTGAAGAACGACGAAACCAAGCTCTCATACGATCAGCAGTATATCAACAAGCCATGCGAAGGTACCATAGTCGTAAGGTGCAACCTCGCAACCTTGCTGTAGGTGATCTGGTTCTCAGAAAAATTCAGAATCAGGTAAATCGCAACAAACTTTCTCCCAAGTGGGAAGGTCCTTACACTGTGGTTGAAGTTACCTGACTAGGTTCTGTACGACTAGCCATGTCGGACGGGCAAGTTTTGTCAAATTCTTGGAACATTGATCAATTGCATAAGTTCTATGTCTAATTCTTTTTTACATTATTTCAATTCTTTTCATTTCATTAATGCATTCATTCATTTCTTTTCGACGAGTGATATGGTTTATATATCTATACCTATATTCTGGTCACCTATTATTGTTATTTAAGATGGTCGGAGAAGATAATTTTTTCTCTCCGATATCCTTTATTAGGATCTCTGTTACTCTTTGGCAACGACATCTGTGTCATACGCTGTATAGGTTCTAGTCATGATCATTCTGTGAATGATTCCACGCGCAACCATACGAGTAAATAGAGCATAGTATAAAAAACTTCATGTAGCGCCTTATACTATTAAGATTATGAAGGTTATATTTCTTCATTTCAAAAATCTGTTCTACTCTCGTTTGGCTACTGGTCGGGACACGGAAAGCCTCCTAGTCGAAGTTTCTCCTTTTTCGCACGTGGTCCTGCCCACTGGAAGGAGCTTCCTAGCAACGTTTCTTTTCTTACGATCCTCGTTGCCAGTCGGACTTGAACCTGGGCACGTTTTGCGAAATGTTTTTCTATATCTTCTATTCTTAATAGTATTTTCCGACCAGTTTTGGGTCGTATATATAAATACGATCACTTATCATTTTTTGCATAAATTCTTGCATTCCTACTTTTTTCAATACAACAAATCTTTTTTCTGACCATATACAAGTTTGTTTGGTATTTTGATTATGACAAACAAAAGATCTATAACTAGTTGAAATCATACACTGGTTCCGACCAAAATGATTTCCTAGTATTGTTACGATCAGTTCTGTCTTATGATCAGTATAAACCCTCCAAACAATAGTTTTGACTTTTTATTTCTCCTTCTTGGCTAACTGCTTGTCTAGTAAAGCTCTTTTACTACAAAGCAATCGGGGGCTAGGGAGTATACAAGAATTTTACAAAAAGTCAACGGGATAAGAAGATGATTGTTGATGACACAAAGGTAAGTTTTATTTACAATTCTTATATTACAATACCCTACTCTTGAATATCTCCAGACTAATTACTGCTTCATGGAGATCCGACATCCATCTCCTCTACAATTTTGTCTCCAAGTGGCCTAAGTTCTTCCATAAGCTTGGTCGCCTCATCAGGCAGGCAGTTGAAGTCATCCTCAACGGCTTGGAGATTAATAGAGGGGTCGGAAGCCTTCAGTTTTGCCAAAGCCAAAAGCGACTCGATGAGCAACGCCTTCTTTCATAGTCCGGCATAATTCTCTCAAGTAGTTTTGAAGCGGACCACGAGATCTTCTAGAAGTTGGCCCAAGTAGTTCATTTTCTCTATTGGATCTCTTAAATCGGGCATGCTTGATCCTGATCCTATATCAAAGATCATCTTGTTCAACGCATGAATCTTGTCATCAAGATTACTCGCACAAGAGTCTACCTCCTTTCCTGCTCAAATTCGGGGCCTTTTAGGTTACGTGTAGCGCTTATGTTTGCTCTACAGAGTAAAACAAGTAGTAAAGCACAACATGATCGAGAGGAGATAATAAGTCAAGTCTCGACCTGTTACCTTCAATTCTCTTGTTCGATGTCTCATTCTGGTCGATGCCTCTTGCAATCGAATCGATCCTTAACGATTCTCTTCTTCAAGCGAGTTATTTTGGCTTTACGAATTACGACTTCTTCTTTTATTTTTCCAAATCTATCGAATGCGATAAGGAATAATTAAAGAAGAACAAAGCATTGAAGAAGGAAAAAGGTTAAGAGGAAGGTCCTTACTTTCCAGTTTGGAGTGCTTTTGCTCCAAGTCTTTAATTCGCTGGGTTAGTCCTCCGACCACAGCGAAGTTCTCGACCATATGCTACACAAATAGCATTTTCTCTTTAAAGTTTCCTATAAACTTTTAAGAAAGACTATGAAACTGGTCGTAGATACTTACTCGGATTGCCAAATCATTATAACCTTCAAATATCAAATCAGGACGCATTTTGATTTGGCGATCCAATATTTTTCCCCATGCCTTGTCAAGCTCCTTATCCTCGATAAATCGGGGGTAAAAAGGGAACTTGTCAGGTTGAGAGGGATTACCAACATTGGTCAGAACCTGTTGAGGGCCTTTAGGGGCATCTACCTCCGCAGAAGGAGTTAGAACCACCAATGGATCCAACTCGACCGTTGTCTTTGGCACTGCTCGGGGCTTCTTCAACCACTATAACCTCGGGAACTTTGTCCAGGAAGTGCTTTGGTCAATAACTTCCACGGGCCTTGGGTCCTCCTGAAGATTCTCGTGGAATCGATGGAACACTAGAAGACACAGTACAAAACAAAGAAGGGGAGTTCAAAACACCAAATCATCAAGAAACTATTAAAGGTATACACTCATACGACCTCTTTTCATTTGTACATACCTAGTTAATTTCTTGGATTTGACTTTGAAACGCGGTAGAGTAAACTCTATACCGCCAGCCTTCCTTTTCTTCTCAACCAAATTCACCGGTTTTGAGTCGGCAGGGTTGGTTAAACCCCTCAGATCCTCTGACAGGATATCAAAGGCAATATCCTCAACCAACTGGTCGAAGATAGTATCCCTGATCATCAGATCAGAGGGAGTGGTTTCATCAACCTCCTGATTAGTTGTTTTAGTAACAACTGTATGGTCGTGAACGACCAAACTAGAATCTATAGTTTCCTCAGCTAGGCTCTGCGGACCTTCATTTTTCTCTACCTAAATCAAAAAATGAATTTGGTTAGGTGATGAAATTTTTTATCTTAAGTATATATATTCTTCTTTCATGCTCTATTACCTCGGGAGATTCATCTTCTTCTAGTGCATCAGAGCACGAATCGGTCGGAGCTGTGGTGGGATGTTGATCCTCACCTGATTGTACAATTCGCAATCCGACCGACTACAAAAATAGAGCAAGATCAATGAACTGGTCGGAGAATATATATATACATGATAAAAGAGGTTTGATTATCTATCTTAAGTCTTGCCAATCTCTCTTCAATAGATACTATTGCCAAGATGTCAAGGAATGCAGCCTTTTCACCAGGCTCCCCAGCACAGATCATCTTGATCCGCTCTCTGATTTCCTCAGTAGAAAGTCCTTTAAAAAAAAGAAGGAAGGAAGGAGACAAGAGCAAATTTTAAGGTATTACGATAATCAAATAATGAATCATACTGGTCGGAGCTTTTCTCAAAGAATTACCACCTCCTGAGATAGCTTCATCACGACCAATGGACTAGAGCAGGGAATGAGTCCGGAGCCTCAAAGGACTAATCTGGCGTTTGGTGAAGTCCCTCACCACATGCCAGGAAGTCAAGCCCTTGATCCTCAGGTCACAGATGGCATTCACCCATCTTTCGACCACTCCTGCCTTCTCCACGGTCTTCCTCCACTTGGGATTCTCGTTCACCTTGATTCCGGCGAAGTAAAGGCCATCATCCCTTGTAACCGTCATGTAGAACCAGGTCTTTTTCCATGAGGATTTCGAGTACATTTAGATGTACTCATTGGCCTTCCCATCATGAAGGTGCAGCGTGCATTCTCCAGGAGTCCCCGTGGATTTCCCTAACATCGCCATCCGATACAAATACCTGAAGAGCCTTAAATTTGGATGCACTCCCAGGTATACCTCACATAGGTAGATAAAAATAGTAATATTGGTGATGGAATTCGGGGCCAAATTCACTAATTCCACCTCATAATACTCTAAAACACGAGGAAGGAATTTGTGCACCGGTACCCTCAGCACGCACTCGATGTGAGTGAGGAAGACTGGAATTTCCCCATCTTCGCGGCTCGAAAAGTGCTCCCCGGCCGCTGATCTCCATCCGATCAGATTCTTGTTTGGGAGCATTCCCATCTTCTCTAGCGCTTTAAACTTCTTCTGATTCAGATTTGAAGCCATCCATTTTGTGATTTGATCCGACATATTGAAATTTTTCAAAGGGATGAGTAGTGGTCGGAGGAGGCTTTGAGGTCGGAAAGGCAATAAGAAATCGGAAAGATTTTCTTAGCAAGGAACTGAAGAGGATTTGAAGAAGATCTGGAAGCATAAAAACTCTAGAGCCCAGCAATGGAGGTTTGTTAGCTTCGGGTCTTTAACTGCAATGGGGACTGATCAAAAAAAAAGTCCAATGGACGAAAAACTCTTAGGTTCCCAAGGCAGGTTCTCAACTTTAAAGTGAACACAGACCACTTCGTATATCATGACATTAAATGAGGTCTGCCCGACACGACTTCGTCGGAGGAAAAGTGTTCACACGACCTGTTCATTTAAAGTTCGGGGGCTAGCTAATGAGGATTAAAACCTCTGTGTATTGTTTTAATACATAATAAAAGAACATACGTCTTCATGGTCGTAACCCCTAAGGCTAACGACCTCACTGGTCGTAAAGATTCCAGAGGTTACATAAGGGTACCACAGTGGGACAAGGTCTGTACCTAGTCTCCGACCGGGTAATTGCTTCGAAACGCTATGAACTGATGTTTATAACTAATCCCGAATATATTCTTACCGTGCGATGAATATAGCATGTGTTGTATACTTCATACCACACGGTTAGATAATCCTAAAGACACTAACAACAACTACCAGACGGTTTGATGTCTCTCGGGCACTGAACCGTCACGTAGTTAAACACATTGTTAACTGTGCACTAAGCCCGACCAGTTGCAACACTTCACCAAGGACGCCTCCTCTAGGAGTAACTGCCACCTCTTCAGAAGTTACTTAAGCACGAAGCATAGAAGACCAAAGGGCAAAGGTAGAGAGTGAAACATCAACACAAGTTCTACAGATCAAGAGGCAAACTGAGACAAGCAAGATAGCAATCTTCACATCCAGTGTAATTAGGATTAGTCCTTAGTCGGGTCAAGAGCACCCCCTTTGTAAATCCATTTCATATCAATAAAGAGCAGTCCCATTTTCTCCTAGGAATTATCGCGCCATTTTCCTCTGTCATTTTCATAAGATCGGCGATTCGATCGTCGACATGTGCCATGTCTGCTTCTGGGTGTGAGAACCCGGGGTATTTAACTTGTAATACTTAACCATTAAGACGATTCAAGCATTACAAATCAAATATCTCGACTCTCGGCGTATATGTACTTCCCAGAATTGCAGTACACATACCCCATACAAAAATCAAGCATCAATTCCATTCAACACATAGAACCGAAGTACAACTAAGCAATTCAAAAGACATACAATATAGAGTTATTACAAAAGGGGCCGACCGTCCAAATAACAACTAAAGATTCTTAAATAACAGTGGAAGCAAGGTGCCATAAGATGGCGATAAACAAAATCCAATTAGTGTGCCTTTAACCCACAAGGCAACCAACCGGGCCACCAACCTAGTCGTCGAAACCACCGCACATCTCGCAAAAGTGGATCCCTTGGGGATCAACTTCCTCCTCTGCAACAATTTATTAAGCAAAGCAAATGAGTACAAAAATGTACTCGCAAAGGCGGCGATGTGAAATGTGAGCCTATAAATTTAACTACATGCAAGCTTATTTAAGTGGAGGAGGCTCTAGACTCATTTTCAGCATAAAGCAAGTTTTCATTTGCAATAATGTAATAGATTTAAAGCAATTTTACAATCTGTTTTTATTTGACAAAAACAGTGAGAAATAAGTAACAATAATAACAAGACATCCTGGAAGTGGCTAACCCAATAGCCACCACAACAATAGCATGAATTCCCCATTCATACCATCCACATCAGGTTTTAATTAAATGTTGTAGTCTAAGTCTTGTAGAGACCTCACTAAGCATGTCCATAACCTAGGACGAGGCTATTCGAATAGTTTGAACCCTGCAGGGGTGTACCAATGTACCCACACGTCAGACCGCCTTTTTGCCTCCGGAATAAGCACACTACCTTTGGTATGCCGCCACGGCTAAGTCCTACGAGACGTTTCCAATATTGTGTATCAACTACGAGTCGCCCATATGGGAGAAAGCCCCATACGTTGATGCAGAGTCATCAAAGATGTTCACCTCCTTACAAAGGATGGTGCTCCTTGCAGTGGAGAAACTCCACTACTACTCACCCAAAAGCCCACCATGCAACTCGGAGCTAACATACGCCAAAGTACTAAGTCAAGAGAGGTCCCATATCCCTCTCATGTGGTTAGCACGCAATAAGCACTTGGCTTAGTGTCCAAGATGTTCGGTCCTTGTTGACCCGGGCACCATTCCAGTCACACCCAAAAGATCACACCATCAACCATTGTGCCCAAGTCTCAAACATTTTATTTTTATTTTCAGTTTTTGACTTTACAAAGTAACAAAGCACAAGGTGCTGAGCATAATGATAATAATAATTTTGTGTGATCAAGGTTATCGACTAAGTCGATAACCGCCCAATTCTACCGGTAGCTAAGCATTTCTAAGCATGACACCGTAAAGACAATAAAAGAGCATAATTAAATCACCGGGCTCTAATTCACCAGCTATATTAATAACTTATGTTTTGTGGCAGGGGATAACAATTTAAGGGCAACCATGCAATAGGAATAGCTACCTCTAATCGGGAAAAATAAACTTTGACACAAAAGCATGTATACATACAATTTGTAAACAAAGTATTAGACTTGAAAGTAATGGGACATTTATGATCAAACTGCTTTCCTTGTTGGGGATAACTTTCGTGCTGCAGAGGGTCACTCGCACAATCAATAATTTCGTTGGAACCTAGCGAAAGAAGTCGAAAGCACAATAAGAACGAATAACACCGAAAAGACCCAAAAATTCAAAATCATCCAAAAATCATGAAAAATTCACAGAAGGTAGAGCATGATTTTAGGTGAATTTAGCAACAAGAATCAATTTATTTTGATGTTCTATGCAAAATTTATCACAGTTTGAATGTCAGTTTTCCAGAAAATCCAAATAAATTGCTACCGGTTACTGTTCATCCGAATTAATTATTTTGGTGAAAATTTCCAGAGCAGTGGTGTACTTGAAATTTTTATGGTATGAAGAGCACCACATGAGATGAACAATGGAATTTGATTCACCTCATTTGGAGCTAAGATGAATTTTCTACGATTTTTCAAAGTTATGAAAGTAGTACACAAGTTACATGTAAAATAAGATTTTCAGTAATAGTATCATGCTCACAACCTATTTTAAAAAAAACTACACTAACAGAGGATTCTAACAAAATTGAGTTTACCTAATATGGAGTTACAGAGAAATACTTATGCATTTTTGAAGTTAAGGCAATTTTTAATGCAACAATATTACTAAACCTAAAGTAGTTTTGCCAAACGTGATTTATGGAATAGTAACATGGTTCAAACCATTTTTATATTAAATTACATTTAAAATTGAAACTAACAAAATTTGAATCATCAATTTTGGAGCTAGAATGAATTACTTATGCAATTTTGAAGTTTAACCAATTTTCAGTTCACAAATAAAGCATTTCGGATTTTAATATAAACATACAATACTTTTTATACCCAGTCTAGCCTAGCCCTACTCACCGACTAGTGGGGTCGCGGTCAAAGCTTGACCTGGTCAACTTTGACCCAGCCCCGAGGGAGATGACACCGCGCATTTCGCGAACTACACCTTCCAAGTCTAAAAACAAGTTTCGGCCTTAAGCGCATAGGAAATACGCTTTGCTAAAAAGAAGGCGTACTACACAACTACTCAATCCCTAACCAGAATACAAGGGCCCACTTGCCATCCACTGCTAGCTATCATTTAACGCGGCTAATCATTGGGATTCCCGACAAAGATTGAGCTAAGCAATGATTAACCTTAATGGGCTGACTCTGATGGCGTAAAATCAACAACGGGAAGCAGCAGCAGCATTGCCGCACTCGTCGGCAGCAAGGAAAGCTAGGGCGACTCAGGTGAGTGCTCAGAATGGGAAGCTCACACCCTCGCCGCCAATGACACCAGTAACGCCCGTGGTGGTCGATGTGGCGCGCGACGAAACTAAGCGGTGGAAACTACGACCATAGCGGCACAATGCAAAGAGATGCCAGCGGCAAAATAAGCGCGCCGCGACGGCGAAGGGAGTTCAGAGCTCACCGAATGGCGTGGAGCTGTTGAGGTTCTTGGTCGGGCGACGACGGCAACGGCGGCAGCGAGTGGCTTCACCGAGAGAGCTCGACTGAGCGAGAGAGCGATGAGGAAAAGCTAAAGGGTGTTCTGGGAATGGTGTAGAAGCGGGGATTAGTCAATGCCCCACTGCAGCGTCGGGGGCGAAAGGGGCTCTTCTTGGTGAAAGGGAAAATCAAAATCCCGAGGCTCCTGTGAACGAAAGCCAAATTGAATGAGGGGAAAAACTAACCAAGCCAAAGCATGCATGGTGACGCACTTAAAAGGGAGAAAGGCTCACCGAGGCGAAGTAACACACGGCGGCGGCATCGGGTGCACGCTCTGGAGCAGCCGGGAGCTCCACGGCGGACCAAGGGCTACAAGGTAAGACAAGGCTTCACATAAGCAAAAATGGAGACGGTGAAGGACAAAGATGGAGAAGGAGGTGGAAGCATGAAGCTTACCCGAGAGGGAGCCAAGTTCTTGCCTCCTTTCCCTCGGTCACCGAGAGGAAAGTGAGAGCTTGAGCGAGGAGGCGGGGTTATAGGGCTCCAGCGGCGGGGAAAAGCAGGCGTGAAGCGGCGCTCCCAGATTGGTCGAGGCAGGCGGTGGATTCACGTTGTCAATGGAGCGGCGCAAAGCTTCCACGGTGCGTGGTGCTTGCCCTCTGAGCGTGGCAGCGAGCCGGAGAAGACGGGACTAACGCACGGGCCCGCCTGCATTTGCCTGCGCTGCGCGCTCATGAGCGTTAAGTGAGTGAGCGAGGACCGTAGGATTTGAATCAAACGGTTGCGGCGAAGATGGCTGGGTCGCGCCAAGAGACTCGGGCCGGACTTGAGTCTGGTTCGAGTCAGAGGAACAGTGAATTCAGATTTTGATTTAAAAGGCTGAGAAGATAGGGAATTTTTGGAGGTAGCTCCGAAGCTCCAAAAATTCTGAAATTTTTGTGGAAGTTTGCTGGCTCAAAGAGCAACCTTGTGTAATTTTTCTAGGAGTTTTCATGTAGTGCATTGTTCTCTAAAAAATTCACAAGAGGCTGCCCTAGGGGTTTGACTAGAATTCAAACTGGTTTGACTAGCTCTTTTGAAAGAGCAAAAAAATTCTAAAAATTATGAGATTTTGCAGAGAGGTTACTAGGAGGATCTAGATGATAGGAAAAATATTTCTAGAGGATGATCGCAAGACAAGATTTGAAAGTTTTCAAGGATTATGCTTCCCTCAAATGAAACATTGACCTATGAAAATAGGAAACACTAGGGGAAATTTCTAGAAAATTCCAAATGACATCATGAGGCATCAAAAGTTTTAATTTATCCTCATTTTTATACATTTGAAACATACACCATTGTTTGGGATGTTACACTGGGATAGTGAACTTGCTTGAAAGTTCTGTCCACAGCGCGCCTCTCGCTTCTTTTGTCAGATCCTTCCACCTTGGTGTGGTGATGGGGACCCGTTCCCTTGCAATTATCCCGTAGATGGTCCGAAATATCGCCGCTGATCTCTTGGGACTCAGAGGGACCCCAAAGTCACTGACCTTCGTGATGACCAGTTGGCCCACAGGTATTTGCGATCTTCCTCTGCCATCTAAACCACGTGTCATTATCGTCGACGGCGACATAGCGCGATAAGCGGCGTCGGTGACGGCGGCCTCGTTGGTATCGGCGGCGAAGACGGTGCCTCTGCCATCTCGCTTACTCGCTATCTATATAAGTTACATATGCAATAAAATGGATTGCAAGTGTCCCAAATTAACATATACATATGAAGTATCTCTATGTCATTTAAACTGAATAATATGCTCAACATGTGCAATATTAGCAAATAATCATAATTAATTCCAGCATAAATATGAAACAATAAAGCATTAATCCAACGGCATTTAAATGACCAAATTAACATAATCAAATGTAAATCATTCAAGTCATTTAAATTGATTGAAATGCTAAACATATACCACATGTATACGAATAAAATTGCATAATTAATTCCAGACAAGGCACGAGGGAGGACCAAATTAACATAATCAAATGTAAATCATTCAAGTCATTTAAATTGATTGAAATGCAAAACATGTACCACATGTATATGAATAAATTGGATAAGAACACTAAAATTCAGATTTTGAGCTCTATCCAAAGCTTAACTAGACTGACATAACAACCACATGTATAACAATCTCTTGTGATCTTTGTATAGATAGAAACTAGTGATACGAATCTTTTGCCCGGGCCTACTTCATCGAGCCCGACACACTGGAGTGTACCATTTGCTTCATGCCGTGGAGGATTGGCATGAAGCAAAGGTACACTCAAGTGTGTTAGGATCGACGAAGTAGTTTGTGTTTCACCTGAACGTTTAGGATGAATGCCCAAGGAGGGAGCTAGCTAGCTGAATTCAGGCATCGAGTTAGCTCCTATTCTAACACTCCTTAATCCACCAGCTTCTCTAAGGAAATGCTAAGCAAAGGTTTAATGCTTCATGTACAGAAGACTAGCCTTTCATGAAGACATAGAAACAAAATAGAATCAAGTAAAACTTTCTTTCTGGATTGTTGTAAAAAATGCAGTTTTAGCAAGATTTCAGAATTAATCCCAACAAAATTAATTAACATTAAAGCATAATTCCAAAAGAATTTAAATGACCAAAATAACATGTACTCATGTAATTCTCCCAAGTCATCTAAAGAGAATAAAATGGTTAACACAAACATCATGAGAACATAAAAAATCAGCATAGAGCTCATATTTTTAATTTGTTCAATTGCTCTCATTAGGCTAGTTGCAAAAGACATAGTCTTTGCCATCTCAACCATTATGCCAAAATTCTTCACCAATTGAATATGATAACTCCAAATCTGACTTTGAGCTCAAAAACAAATGCTTGCAGTTCATACAAACCAAAAATAGAGCAGAAGCAATATTTCAATGCACAACAGAAATACACCAATAGACAAAGAGACTGAGAAAGGAGCTAATCTGACAGTAATAAAATAACAAAAGTAAGCAATTCTAAATAAGCTCAAGTCTAATTCTAGTTAACTATTCAATCTCATAATATGGCAACAATCATCATTGAGCTATTAACAGAACCCACCACTTTGCAATTTCTCTCTCTGTACTAAAGATTAACAATCACAGAATGAAAAATTCTCTAGCACAGCACAAATGCAAAGGGACAAAGTGAGATAAGCAACAATACTCACAGAGCAAGGGAGGGAGTGGGATAGGCGAGTAGAGTGGTATACCACAGGAGGCGAGGAGTCTGGGAGGCTGGAGCCGTGAGGAGGAGGAGCCGGTGACAGGCCGGAGAGGAGGATGGCGATGTGTAGTAGAGTTGGGCTGGAGTCGGAGGAGGGAGGCGGCCGCTCGTCGGGCTAGAGTCGGAGGAGGACGCGCGTCGGAGGAGGGAGGCGGTCGGTCATCGGGCTGGAGTCAGAGTAGGGAGGTGGCCGGTCGTCGGGCTGGAGTCGGAGCAGAGAGGCGGCGAGCCCTAGAAGAAGTGAACGAGCGTGCGAGAGCTTAAGGGGCGTGGGAGTAGTGGAAGTGACGAGCAAGAGCAAAAACCCTAGTAGTTCCCTCCTTATAAAAAGGCTATCATAGACGGTTCTTTTACAGAACCGTCTGTTATAAGGAATCATAGACAGTTCTTAAGAAGAACCATCTGTGATACATCCCATATCACAAACGGTTCTATTACAGAATTGTCTGTGATATGGGACGTATCACAGATAGTTCTTAATAAGAACCGTCTGTGATTCGTTATCATAGACGGTTCTATAATAGAACCGTCTATGATCCTGTTGAACCTGGTGACAAGTGATTGTCATATGAACCTGGTGACAAGTTCATAACACATTTGACTTCAAAAATTCATAACCTGGTGACAAGTGATTGTCATATGAACCTGGTGACAAGTTCATAACACATTTGACTTCACAAATTCATATCTAATTCAACTCAACTCCAAATCAAGTGAAACCAATTTTGATACTCCAAAATTGCAATGAACGTCCACATTGACATCAATATCGAAGATGACAAGTCCATAACACATTAACACATGACAATTTCACATTGACATCAAAATATATGAGAGATTACAAGTCCATAACACATGATGTTATAGAATAAATTAATTACAATGGAGTAAATTCTTAATTAAAATATAGCCCTTCATGGTGATCGACGCGCATATAGCTAGCTTCCTCACTGGGTTCTTCCTCGAGCCTGATGTCGTTTCCGAAAGGAGGCAACTCATCAAATTGATTGTATTCTTCCTCGTCCACTACATTCTCAACTCTGACAATCCTCCTTTTTCCATGAAGAACTACGTGGTGCTTCTTATTTGCCGGGTCGATTACATAGAAGACTTGAACAACTTGGTTAGCCAGTACGAATGGTTTGTCTTTGTATCCGACACGTTGTAGGTCCACGGTAGTGACGCCGTACTTGTTGACCTTCACCTGTGGGAGATGGACCAAACAACACCGAAATAGGGGGATCTTGAAAAGCACGTAGTCGAGCTCCCATATTGTGAGGACCCCGGTTTATTAGGCTTGTAATACTTAGTCATCCATTGACTCTAGCATCACAAACATAATAATCTGTGTCTTCGAGATATGTATACTTCCCAGAATGCAGTATACATACCCCTTTACAAAATCATGCATCAATTCCATTCAAACATAGAACCAAAGCACGAACTAGATTAAAAGACATACATAATATAGAGTTATTACAAAAGGGCCGACCGCCAAATACAACTAACAAAACTAACACAGTGAAGCAAAAGCCATAAGATGGCGATAAACAAAAAGAGCCACAAGGTTTGCCTTTAGCCCACAAGGCAACCAACCAAGTCGCCTAGCTCGATTCCCAACCACCGCACATCTCACAAAAGTAAAGCCCTTTGGACCCTACCTCCTCTGCAACAAAGTTATTAAGCAAAGCAAATGAGTACAAAATGTACTTGCAAGGCGGCGTGTAGTATAACGTAACTATAGTTTAACTACATGCAAGCTTTATGTGAGTGGATGAGGCTTTGGACTTATTTTAGCATAAAGCAAGTTTTCATTTGCAATATTTAAATAGGTTCCAAAGCAATTTTGCAATTCATTTTTCATTTGCAAGAAACAACGAGACAAGTAACAATAGTAACCAAAAGATAGATGACAACAACAATCACGGAAGTGACTAACCCAATAGCCACCACAATAGTATGAACATCCATTCATACCAACCCATCAAGTTTTAGTTAAATGTTGTAGTCTAGTTCTTGCGACCTTACCAAGCATGTCCATAACCTAGGGCGAGGCTATTCAAATAGTTTTAACCACAGAGGGTGTACCAATGTACCCACGTCGAGACCGCCTTTTAGCCAAGCTATTTAGCACACTTCCTTTGGTGTCTTGGCACAGCTAAGTCCTCTGAGGCATTTCCAATGAATGATGCTAATTAAGAGTCGCGACAACTTGGAAGGTAGGAGACACTGCCCGACCAAAGACAAGCTGCAGAGTGCTCTTTCCCTTATAAAACAGTTTTACTCACCTGCGACCCCCAATTAACACCTCCCAAAGTACTTAGCCAAGACGGGTCCCATATCCCCCTCGTGTGGTTAGCACGCAGAAGCACTTGGCTTAGTGACACAAGTAACTCGGTCCTTGGGGACCTGGGCACCATTCCATTCACACCCAACATATCACACCAACATCCATTGTGCCCAAGTCAATAACAGTCTTGTTTTCATTTTTATTTTATTTGTTTACAAAGTAACAAAGCACAAGAGGGACATAACGGAATAATAATTTTAGTGTGATCAAGGTCATCGACATAACGTCGACAACCGCCCATTTCTACCGTTATCTAAGCATTTCTAAGCATTATCAACGTAAACTACTAAGTGATAAGAGTCCATCCATCGAACTCTACATCACAGCAAGATAATCCTAGGCTTAGTAGTAGAGAAAGAACATTTTACCTATAGGAGATGCATCTATAGGCTCAACTAATCGATAATTTAACACAAAGTAGCAATGCATACATATAAGTGAAACAAAGTATTAAACTTTAAAGTAATGGGACATTCATGGGATATGATCAAACTCCTTGCCTTGCTGTGGCTGGTCACTATGCTGCAGAGAATCACTCATGGGATCAACACACTCGTCGGCACCTAATCGAAAAGGCGAAAAGAATCGATAAGAACGACGAAAACCACAAGGACAGCACAGCAAACAAATTCCAAATGCTCTGAAATTTCTACAGAAGAAAGAGGATGATTTTTAGGGAATTTAGCAACAAGAACCAATTCATTTGGATTCTCAATGCAAAAGATATGAGCAAAACAATTCTGCTCAGCCCTAAAAATACCAAACTGCCACTATTCACTAATTTAATTATTTGGCAACATTTTCTAGAAAGGTGGTGCAGCTGAGATTTTTACAGTAAAACCAGCACCTCATGAGATGAATAACACCATTGAGTTCATCTCATTCGGAGCTATTATGCATGTTTTATGATTTTTCAAAGACAAGAACTTGAACAAAATTAAAATGCACAAGTAAGCTTTTTGAAAACAGAGACATGCCTAAATCCTATTCTAACATTTAGTGCATTAACAGGGTAAGCCAACAAAGTTGGATTCACTCAAAAATAATCTACAGAGATTTACTTATGCATTTTACAAGTTAAAGGAATTTCTAATACAACATTTAAAGTTAGTTTTGAAATCTAAATGCAAAACCACGTTCTGGAGCTGAACTGAGCTCATAACCAATTTTAGATTAGAGCCCAGGTCAAACCAGAGCTAACCCAACTTGAATCACTACAAAAGGATTTAAAATGAAAAAGATATGCATTTTCAAAGTTATTACCTTTTTCAGTTTACCAAATAAGTGTTCTCTGGAAATTCTAAAAACCATTAAGACCGGGGAGGACATGAGCCATAGATCTTGAATCTAACGGCTCAAGACCTCCCAGAGAACAATGCGCACGCGCGCTCACGAAGGTCCAGAGGACATGGGCCGTGGATCTTGGATCCAACGGTCCATGTCCTCCCAGCAATCTTGCCAGCGAAGGGAGGTCGTGGCGTTGATCGGCATCAACGGACCACAACATGGGAGGAGGACCGAAGCGGCCCAGATTAAGCGAGGAGGTCCTCAGCGGTCGAGATGACCTCGAGGAGGTCCCTGGCGCGAGGTCAAAGCGTCCTGAGACCTCGGGGAGGTTTGGACGGCCAAGATTGCGCAAGGGGGAGGTCCTGGACATTCAAGATCTCCTCGGAGGAGGTCTTGGACGGCCCAGATCCAGTGCCATCGCTTCATGGGACATCGAGTTAAAGCGCGTGGGACACAAGGAGGTCATGCGAGGTCTTAAATCTTGGCATAAAGGCGGAAATTAAAGGCAGTTAAGACAATGCCAATGATTAACGAGGTTGAGCAATGATTAGCGCATTGAAGAGAGGATCTCTGTCCGAAAATGACAACGGTGCCGCCATTTTCGTCCGACAAAAACCCGAGCGCAATGAAGTGGTCCTCGCCGGCGATGCAGACCTCGCCAGCGACATCCACGGGCACCACTGAGTGTGCAATAGTCTTGCGCACACCATGGGCTCACTCTCGACGGCGGCGACGGCCTTGAACGCCCGCGAGCCGGAGAGGACAAAGATGACAAGCACGGCCAAAAGACCAAATCGTGAAGTAAAGCTCCGCAACAACATTCAAGCAGGTGCCCAGCAACTAGGGACTATCTGGAGGATTACCTGGAGGTCGAGAGGTGCTGAGGAGGTCGAGGAAGGTGAGGACCAGAGCTAGGGAAGACAAGGAGCTCCACGGCCAACTCCAACTCCAAGCTCCACTTTGGCCACCTCTGTAAATGCCCAAACTAAACAAGTTAGGACTAGGTCACAGAGGGAAATGGCACAACATGAAGCACAGAGAAAGAGAGGAGAAACTCCAGGGACCCTTGTCCACCGAGGAGCTCCAAGGTGCTCCAATGGCGGCCAAGAGAGCTACGGGTGTTTAGAGCTCGCAAGCATAGAGGTGCAAGCAAGGCAACAATGGTGTGTAAAGGAAGCCAAGGCAACAGTGGGGGGTTTTATACCTAGGGCAAAAGAGGTCCTGGACCATGGGTTAAGCTCATGGTGAGCTTAGCCCATGGGAGGTCCATAACTTGGACAAGATGGAGGGGAGTAGGTTAAGGCAGGGCATGGTCTAGGGGCGGAAAGCTCGCCATGCATTTAATCTTGTGAGCGAGTCATTGGACGTGACAAGGCTCGACTTTCTCCTTGCCATGGCTGCATGCAGCATCCAAGCTAGGAGAAGAACAAAGGCGAAGCTCTCCACCGTTGGATTAAGAGGATGGGAGGTCCCACCCTAGGATGCGATTTGAGTTTGAAGCAGTAAGTTTTAAGTGACTAGAGGAGGTCCTGACCCTCCGATTTGGACTAGGAGGTCGTGGCCCTCCGATCTTCTAGCAGACCACGCATAAAGGGAAAGGGGACAGGAGGTCCAAGGCGTTGGATCTAAATCCAACGGTGCGGACCTCCTGGGAGGACTTAACCGCTCACGACTTTGAGAAGTGAGGGGGGAGGTCATGGCCTTAGGATTTAAATCCAAGGGCACACAACCAAAGGGGAGGTCCTGAGCTTGCGCGTAGCGCACAGGAGGTCATGGCCTTTAGATTTAGATCTAAGACTCACGACCTCACATGGGTGGGAGGTCGATCGCGCGATGACAACTAGGAGGTTGTGGCCGTGGATTTTAATCAGCGGCGCTGCACGCATGATCTTGAGGAGGTCGGGCGCTTGATAGCGAGGAGGTCGTGGGCTGTTGGATCTGCTCCAACGGCTAGGACCTCAACAAGGCGGGAGGAGGACTTTGTGGTTTGATAACAGGGGGGAGGTCATGGCCATGGATCCTTGATCCAACGGCTATGACCTCATGTGGGTGGGAGGACCTCGCTGTGATGGTTTAGGAGGAGGTCGTGGCTGTTGGATCTGAATCCAACGGCTACGACCTCAACAGAGTGGAAGGGAGGTCTGTTGAGCTGAGGGAGGTGGTTGGGTTTGACCAGCTTTGCAAAGCGGCTCAGCCCAAGGAACAGTGCAAGTTTGAATTTCAAATTTTTAACAGCTGAGACTTTGCAGATTTATTTGAGATATCAAACCAGCTCCAAAATTTATGAAACTTTAACTGGAGCTTGCTGACATTAAGATTAACCTTACATAAAATTTCCAAAGGTTTTTATGCAATGAATTTTTCTCAGGAAATTCATTAAGGCTGTTCAAGGAATTGTTTTACCTCCAAAAGTTATCAAACAAGTTTGAAAACTCATGATATGTTTCAGAGAGGTCCCACATCAACTCTAGGACCAAGGAAGATTATTTCCAAAGGTTTGGCACATGAGTTGTGACAAATGGAAAATGAGTTTGACTTTTGGTCAACAAGAGCTTAATGTTTTTGGATAACACAACTCTTGGACAAGAATTTAAGGTGAGTTCAAGAGTTTCAAGATGTGAGAAAAAGTTTTAATTTCTACACTTTTAATTACATTTGAAACAAACACCTGTTTAGGTATTTGGGATGTTAGACATATCTCCTCTATTTGCCCATAGTAGGAGCTCCTCAGCCCATCGGTACTGAATGCATTTATGCGGACACCGCTGTTCTGAACTGTGCTCTTCCTATCCTGAGCTGCCGTATAAAATGTGTACCCATTTATGTCGTATCCTTGCCATGTGACAATTGTAAATTGTGGCCCTTGTGCCAACCATAGCAGCGTATCATCACTTGATGACCTCCCAATGATTCGCACCTTTAACCATTTGTTGAATCGACGGTTGTGCTCTCTCGTGATCCAAACTTTCGACCGGTCTGGATTCTGTTAGCGTACCATGTCTCATGTCTTTGTGCTCGTCGATGTACGGGGACACTTGGGTCATGTGTTGCAAGACCATGAAATGGGCTTGAGCGTACGTATCCAGATCGGGAGTAATTGATTCCTTCTGATGGTCCCGATACCATCTAGTCTCCCCTCATGGCGAGATAGAGGCACACCTATCGGTTCCACTTGAGCCATGTAGTCGACGCAGAACTCAATGACCTCTTCGGTTGTATAACCTTCAATGATGCTGCCCTTCAGTCGAGATCGATTTCATACATAGGACTTGAGAATTCCCATGTACCTCTTGAACGGGTACATATGACATAGGAACACAGGGCCGCATATCTTTATCTCTTTCACAAGGTGAACAATGAGATGGACCATGATATCGAAAAATGATGGAGGGAAATACATCTCAAGATGACATAGAGTCGTCACCACCTCGGCCTGCAGAGCATCTAGTCTTTGGGGATCGATGACCTTCTGAGCAATTGAGTTGAAGAAATAACACAGCCTCAAGATTGCCACTCGGACCTTGTTTGGCAAGATACTCCTAATTGCAACAGGAAGCATTTGTGTCATCAGCACATGACAATCATGAGACTTCATACCAATTAATTTCAAATCTTGCATAGAAACAAGTTTCTTAATGTTAGCGGAGCAACCAGACGGGACTTTCACACCATGCAAGCTCTGGCACAGTTCATTTCTCTCAGCCTTGGATAGAGTGTAGCAAGCTGGGGGAAGGTATGTTCATCCTGTATCAGTCTCTTTTGGTGCTAACTCGGTCCTTATGTTCATATCAACCAAGTCACGCCGTGCGTTAACACCATCCTTTGTTTTGCCACTAATGTTCAGTAAGAGACCAATCAAGCTATCACATACATTCTTCTCTACGTGCATGATGTCGATGTAGTGGCGAACTTCTAAGTGCTCCCAATAAGGCAAGTTCCAAAAAATTGACCGCTTCTTGCAGATGTTCTTCTGACGGGTTCTTAATTTACGTCCCTTCCCAAGCACAACATCGATATCCTTAACCATATCATAGACCTCTGTTCCTCTAAAAGCCCTTGGAGCTGAACCGTTCTCCTTATTTCTGTCAAATTGTTTCTTCATCTTGCAGTATGGGTGACTCCTGGGAAGGAACCTACGGTGGCGATATACACGATTTCTTGCGAGTTGTTGACCATACACCCTCCGTAGCATCTAAGCGGTCTTGAGACGGGCTTTGGCTCCTTTTGTCTTTGGCTTAGATAGGTTACCAAGTGCAGAAAATCATTGATGGTGCGAAACAACATGGCGCGTATAGTGAAGTTCTCTCGTTTGTACGCATCCCATACCTGTACCCCTTCGTTCCATAGTGTCACAAGATCTTCCAGCAATGGTGCTAGGTACACATCAATATCATTCCTAGGTTGCTTTGACCCTTGGATAAGTAGTGACATCAAAATGTACTTCCGCTTCATACACAGCCAAAGAGGAAGGTTGTACATACATAGATTCACGGGCCAGGTGTTATGTCGGCTGCTCATGTTACCGAAAGGATTCATTCCATCCGTACTCAACTCTAACTTTATGTTCCTTGGTTCCGCACCGAACTCTTCAAAGCTCCGATCGAAGTTTCTCCACTGAGCAGAATCAGCAGGGTGTCTTAGCTTTCCATCTCTCTTATGCTCCTCCGAGTGCCAACGCAGCAATCTTGCCTCCTTTGGGTTTGCAAATAAACGCTTCAAATGTGGGATCACAAGCAGATACCACAACATCTTAGCAAGAGGTCCTTGCTTCACCTTAGCAGTATTCTGACGCTTGTATCGGGACGCTTTACACATGGAACATACATGCATGTCTGCATACTCTTTACGGTAGAGGATACAATCGTTCGGACATACATGTATTCTTTTTACTTCCATGCCCAATGGACAAATAACCTTCTTTGCTTGGTAGGTGGTGTTGGGCAACACGTTTCCCTCTGGAAGAATGTCCGCTAGGAGACCTAACAACGCTGTGAAACTCTTATCGGACCAACCATTGCTTGCCTTCAATTTCAGCAGTTCAAGCACAGTTGACAACCTTGTGTATTCCGACTTGCAGCTAGGGAACAAATGTCTGACCGATTCCTCCCTTATTTGCTTCGCATTCAATTCTTATTTGCATGTGGCATGCTTGCAGCATACTTCTTTTCAAGGGTGGCATGCTTGAAGCATACTTCTTTTCATTTAAGCACTTTTGTGTGCAATTTTTTTTTTAAAAATATACATAGCTATGCATGGCATGCTTGAAACATACTTCTTTTCATTTGAGCACGTTTGTGTGCGTATATATATATATTTTTCTTTTGAATACACATAGCTATGTATAGCATGCTTGAAGCATACATCTTTCCAGTTGACTCTTTTTCTGACCCCTTTTTTTTATAACATGCCAAATTGAGTGAGCATAATAGGATTGCAATGAGAGACAAATTTGCTTCAAAACCAAGATTTAAAATAAGACTTACAAACAAGCTCATCCTTTTCGATGGACATCGCAAAGTGATAACAATAATCAATCTAGTCAAAATTTTCAGCCAATTCATGCTTTAGTTCTAATGAAGCAAGTTTATTATAACCAGCCAAGATCTAAGCTTCATAGCACATGAAAAAAATATGATAGAGAGAGCTCTAGTACTCTTTTGATTTCAATGGCCTGAATTTAATGAATTGAGGAACAAGAAAATTTGATCAAATAGCTCCCCCTCACAACAAGCCCATAGAATGAACAATACCCAATTCACTCCGTAAACGAACAAAACGAGAAGTATCAAGCGGCTTAGTGAAAATATCAGCAAACTGAAAATCAGTTTCAACAAAGTGAAGAACAATATCACCCTTTTCCACATGATCTCTGAGAAAGTGAAATATGATATCAATATGTTTGGTTCTAGAATGTTGCACTGGATTCTTAGCAATGTTTATAGCACTAGTGTTATCACAATAAAGAGGAACATTGCCCAAGTTTAAACCAAAATCTCGGAGAGTAGAAGAAATCCAAGGGACTTGAGAGCAACTAGCAGCCGCAGCAACAAACTCATCTTCAGCAGTTGATTGTGCAACAGAAGTTTGTTTTCTAGAAGACCAAGAAACTAATGATGTGCCTAAAAAGTGACATGTGCGGACGTGCTTTTCTATCAATTCTACACCCATAAAATCACTATCGAGTATGCATAAAGTAAGACAGGATGAAGATGAATAGGAAAGGCGAATTCTAAAGTTGATTGGAGATACGAGAATTCTTTTCACAACTTGCGATGGGATGCACGAGGTGAAGCTTGAAATCGGCGCATAAACACACAAAGAAAATGTATATACGGTCTTGAAGCAGTCAAATAGAGTAGAGAACAAATCATACTCCTATATTATTTTTGATCCACTACCTCACCTTCTTCGTCTGGGTCATGAACAGCTGTAGACCCCATTGGTGTAGAGACGGGTTTCCAAGATGCCATGTTGAAACATCTAAGCAAGTCTTTAGTATACTTGGTTTGATGAATGAAATTGCCTTGCTTGGTCTGTTTTACTTGCAAGCCTAAGAAGTAAGTTAACTCCCCCATCATACTCATCTCAAACTCCCTGCTCATAGTATCTGAAAACTTGGAAACCAAAGCATGAGAGGAGCCCCCAAAGATGATATCATCCACATAAATCTGAACAAGTAATAGATCATTGCCATGTCAAAAAGTGAAAAGAGTTTTGTCTACCTTGCCCATTTGGAAATCATTTTTTAGCAGCAAAAGCTTGAGCCTCTCATACCAAGCTCTAGGAGCTTGCTTCAAACCATACAAAGCTTTTGACAATTTGAAGACATGATTAGGAAACTAAGGATTTTCAAAACTAGGCGGTTGCTTAACATAAACTTCCTCCTCAATAAAGCCATTAAGAAAAACACTTTTAACATCCATTTGATACAATTTAAAGCCTTTAGATGCAGCAAAGGCTAAGAGAATTCGAATAACTTCTAATCTGGCTACAGGATCAAAAGTTTCACCAAAATCAAGACCCTCCACCTGAGAAAATCTCTGAGCAACAAGTCTAGCCTTATTTCTAACAACAACACCATCCTCACTTTGTTTATTTTTCAAAACCTATTTAGTTCCAATTACATTATGTCCATGAGGAGGTTCAACTAAGGTCCATACTTTATTTCACTCAAAGTTTTCTAATTCTTCATGCATGGCATTGATCCAAGACTCATCAAATAAAGCGTGACTTACATCATTAGGCTCAAAAGAGGCAACAAAAGTAGAATGAGCATGTGAGTCAGGAGAAGTAAACTTGGAACGTGTTACCCTTTTATGAATGTCACCAATCATCAGTTCTGGAGGATATTGTCACTGAATCCTCAATGGTGCAGAAGGTTTTGAACTAACTTCAACATTATGAACATCTTCTGCAGTCTGTCCATCACTTGGTGGTGGCGCAACAGTAGTGTCTCCAGTTGTAGTAGAAGGTGCATGATCATCAGCAGGTGATGGCAAGGGAGATGAATCATTACCAAAATCAAAATCATCTTCTTCATTAAGGAATATGCTTTCGGATTCTCCCTGAGCTTGTGTACTTGAAATGTCGGGTCTAGTACAAGAACTGACCTCATCAAAAGTAACCTCACAAGTCTCAACAATTTTGTTAGTTTCAAGGTTAAGCACATGATAGCCACGAGAGTGAGAAGGATAACCAAGAAAAATGTCATCTGTTGATCTAGACTCAAATTTGTCCAGATTTCCATGTTTAAGAATAAAACATTTACATCCAAAAATTCTGAAGTGAGAAACACTAGGCTTTTTGCCAAATCTCAGCTCATAAGAAGTCTTGTGCAATGAGGCTCTCAAAAATACTCTATTAGAGACATGACAAGCAGTAGAGATAGCCTCTGCCCAATACTTCCTAGGAGTAGCATGTTCACCAAGCATAGTTCTTGCCATCTCAACTAAGGTTCTATTTTTCCTCTCAACAACCCCATTTTGTTGTGGAACACGAGGAGAAGAAAATTGATGTTCCAAACCTTTTTCAGAGCAAAAAGAAGCAAACAAGGAGTTCTTAAATTCAGTACCATTATCACTCTTTATAGCTTTCACAGCACCATGCAATTCATTATTGAGTCTAAGAAATAAATCTTTGAAATGACCAAAAGCCTCATCCTTAGACACCATAAAATACACCCAAGAGTATCTAGAGAAATTATCAACAATCACAAGAATGTACCATTTGCCTCCAACAGATTGAACCCTAGACGGACCTACAGTGTCCATGTGCAACAATTTTCTAGGGCCATCTGTAATGATTACTGAAATAGGGAAATGAGGAGCAGCAACCATCTTACCATGTCAACAGGGAGAGCAAACCAAATCTTTATCACCCTTAAGTTTAGGCAACCCCCTAATGAGATCCACTCCACTAATCCGAACAAGATGATCAAAACCAATGTGTCTTAACCTACGATGCCAAAAGAATAGATCCCTGGATTCGGAAGCTACCAAACATCTAACATTAGATGAAAAGGAATGATTGAAATCAGCTTTAAAGACCTTCCCTAACCGAGAGATGTTGAACACAAGATCCCCAGAAGCATCCAAAACTCTACAAGCGTGTTTCTTAAAGCTTACCTCAAGATTTTCTTCTATCAATTGTGAAACCGAAAGAAGGTTATATTTCAATTTACTTACCAAAGCAACATCTTTGAGAATGAATTTGTCATTTACACGCATAGTACCTTTGGCCATCACAATTCCAGTTGAGGCATCCCCAAAAGTAATCAACTCATCACTGGATGCCTTAGTGAGGGAGGAGAACCATTTTGAATCACCAGTCATGTGCCTGGAACAACCTAAATCAACCAACCATGTGTTCCCCTTCCTCAACTGTTGTACCTACATTAAGTAAGTATCGGTCTCACAGTGCTGGGGTTAGTAAGACATGATTTAGGAACCCAATACTGTGATACACGATGAGTAGGTACAACAAAAGCATTTCTGTTTTCTAGATGCTGCCGATCAGACCGCTGTTTAGGTGCCGGTCTAACCGACGGTTGTGAAAAAACTCCTAAACCTGCAACAGTTTGTTTAGTGGAGACAAAACAATGATAAGGAACTTGAAAATATTTTCTTAGCCTGTCTCTTTTTTCTTTCTTTGCTTTTCAAAAACAGAACTGAACCAAATGACATTTTTTTACCACAATAAGTACATTGATATTTGTCTTGATAAGAAGTTTCAGCTTTTCCTATTACAGTACTTATTTTGGTAGAAGGATCCTTTGCAAAGCCAGCAGATTTAAACAAAACTTGTTTAGGTTCAGATTCTATTTCAAACTTTCCAGGTTCAAGAAGCTTAAGAATTTTGGGAGGATGATTCTTGGCATGCTCAACAAAATTAAATCCTAGACTTTGGCTTTTAGTACTCACTTTTGATCTGTCTAGAATTATGTTCAAATTTTCCTTACTAAAAGAGCATCTCTCCAAAGTGTCCTTAAGATACTCATTTTTTTTAGCCAATGTAGGACAGATTGTGCATTTAACAGATCCATTCAAGGTTTTCTTAGAAGCACTAGACTGAGCCAATTTTTCTTTTTCAACAAATTCATTTAATTGTCTAGTCAAAGCTTCTATCTCAGTTGTGAGTATGGGACAGTTAGTGCAAGAAAGTGTCTCATGATAAAACATTTGTTCTATAGATTCCTGAGATGACTTTAGTCTAGCTTCTAGCAGTTCACAATTAGAGCAAGTTTTATTTTGAGCATTCAAAATACTTGACTCTAGACAAGTTGGACTAGGCTTGAGTTTTTCAATTTCACCATATGCAAGTTTTAGCTTATCATCACAAGTGTTATGCACCAGTTTTAGTTCATCAAACTTAGCATGTATTGACCTAGCAATTTTCAATTCAGAATGCAAAACTTGACAGGATTCACAAGATTCATCATCAGGAATAGAAGCCTTAAGCCTATTAATTTCAGAATTCAAGCTATCAACAACAAGATCATGTTTCTTTACTTTATTTTTGTATTTTTTAAGCTCATTTGTCAACTTAAGCACAAAGACGAGATAAATCGGCATCGAGAGGTTTTACCTCATCAAGGTCCTTGAGAGATCATCACTATTAAGTTCTTCACTGCTTGCCATAAAGCACATCCCTGTGAAGTCCTCCTCTTTTGCCTTCTTGTTATCGTCCTCATTGTCGCTTTCAGAATCAACATCACTCAATCCAATCTCCTCAAGTGCTGAGAGTACCTTGTTGACCGCCTTACGATAATTTTGCTTCTTGCTTGAATCAAACTTGAATCTTGAATGACGAGTTTGTGCTTTGTCATCTTTGGCCTCCTTACTTCTCAGCTTGGGATAATTCACCTTTATGTGGTTTAGTTCACCACATTCATAGCATCTAATTGGACCTCCTCTCCTCCTTGATCTAATATTGTTGATTGCTTTAGTCACCCTGTTGGAGAAGGGTACAAGCTGTTCTTCTGGAATCTCCTCTAGTTGTTCATCTGAAATAGATCCCAATGCAGACAAGGAAACACTAGAAGAGCTAGATGAGCTGTTAGTTTGGTTAGTCACTAAACCCAAAGAATTGGACTTATTTATCCTGGCCAAAATATCAATTTCATGAGTTTTCATCTTGGAATAAAGATCATTTAAGGTGAGTGTTTCCATGTTAACAGAATGATTGATGGTAGTGACTAGAACCTCCCAGACAGTCATATCCAAGGCGTTTAAGATTTGACGAGCATTGTTAGAATCAGAATATATGACATCAACGGATTGCAAATCACTAACAATTTTATTGAAGCGATCGAAAAGAGCATCTACTGATTCTCCTGGTTTCATCTCAAATTTAGAATACTCCTTTTTAAATTGATTCTGATGAACACCTTTAACAGATTTAGATCCTTCATGATAATCAGCAAGAGTAGTCCAAATCTTATTGGCAGATTTAATATTTGCAATTCTGACAAACTCGTTTCTACTTAAACCTTGCAACAAAATATTTCTAGCCTTAGCATTAGCTTCAACATTAGCAGTATTGTTGGCAGTAACAAAAACAGGCACTTCATAAGGACTTTCAACTTTTTGCCAAATAACATTACCTTGTGCTTGCAAAAAGACTTCCATGCGAGTTTTCCAGTAGATATAATCTGATCCATCGATGTATGGTGGCTTACTTGAGAACCGATCTCAATCTGATGCCATTGCAACCTTTCTTTGATACCACTTGTAGGATCATAATGACAATCAGAGGGGGAGGGGGTGAATGATTGACCTCCAAATTCAATCTTCAACTTGTGCACTCGAAATCCTGGAACCTTATGTGCACAGGTTGATCAACAAATCAAGAGACAAAGTTGAACGAATCTGAACTTTATTTCTTGTTGGAGAAATATTTCATCGCTCCTAGATCTAGGGCCCGCCTTGCAGTGTACGTACATACAGATCCAAGAAATGTTGCTATACTCCTGAAAGACTGTAATACCCCTCATTTGTAATTATAGGCTAGCCTTTCCCCAAGGGGCATTTTGGTCATTTGTACAGGCTGAGGAGCTTATAAATACCCCGTGTATCCCTCTCATGAGGAGGAGGTCTCTTGAGCAATAGATGAAAGGAAGGCACTAGGTGAGCCCTCGGGAGGAACCCTCGAACCCCCGTAGGCCACCGACAGGAGTAGGGCGGTCCTCTCGGACCCCCGAACCTGTATAAATCCTCGTGTTACGTTCGCTCCCGTGGACGAAGGCCCGTAGCACGGCCATCATCCGCCCTCTTACTTGAGTTCGGTTTTACACCATGAACATTGGCGCCGACCGTGGGGACGTAGCTGATCAACAGAAGGCTATGGCTCCTACCAGGAAGTACTCCAAGTCCGCGAGGCCTCCTCTCACTTCAGAGCATAGGGAGCCCGCAGACGACCGGTCCGTTCCCCGAAGAAGCCCAAGGCATGGGTTATCTTCGGAGATCGGAGCTATTCATCCCGGGACAGACAACGTCCTGCGCATTCCCGGGCCGCCAGGCGTCCCCACCTCCATTGCACCAACCGACGCGGTGTCTGGCCCAAGGCAAGAGGCCCGAAATGTTGCTGAAGCTCCAGGGCCATCCACCGCTCCTGGGGGGCTCGACGCCGCTAATTGCAAAGCAATGGTGGAGGCAACCGCAAGGCAGGTGGTGGACTACATGATGGCCACGTATCGCACTCCCAGTGGCCCTCAGCACGTCTCCCCGCTCCCAGCACCGCCTTCAGTTCAAGTGGCCACTGACCCGGCCGCGCGGGGATTTTTCCTCGGAGGAGGGCCGGGGGGGCATCCTTACAACCTCCCTCCACTCGCCCACGCGGCGGTGATGAGCGGGGCTCCTTACTGGCCAATGCACCCGCCAAACTCTGGATGGGGAGGAGCTCAGCCTTTTCCATTGCAATTCATCCGTCGCCCACCTCACGAGGCTGAGTTCATACCCCGAACAGGCAGCTCGCGACCTCCTCCAAGCTCCTCACTTTGGGCAAATCTTTGCACGGAGATGGTGAGTCAACTCTCCCGATGAAGTCTTGAGCTCCATCCTCAATGTGCTACATGGCGGGGCGACTAGGGAGCCCGTGAGGCCAAGGTTGCTCCCGGTGCCCCCTCCAAAGACCTTGAGCGGAAGGACCATTCCACACGTCATGGCCCAAGTGCACTCGTCGGTCGTGAGATTCACATCAAGGAGGCTGTGGCAGGCGGTCGAGAGCATGTACTCTGCGGGCACTAGGCGTGTCCCGTGCCACCGTCGGATCCGCTGGGGAGCGCGGTCACCACCGCCACGAAGAAATGGATGCTGAATCACTAATCTCCCAACCGGATCAAGTCGCAAGTCGGCGCGGGCGCTCCAACCGCCAACACGCTCGCACCATCGCCGCCCACCGTGGCATCTAACTCTTCTAGCTCGGAGAGCCCGCCACCGCCGTCGTCGCACCCGCGATCACCATCACACACAGCGCCGAAGGGACGAGGCGTCCGGAGGCTGGGAATCCTCTCACAAGAGACATCTACAAAACTCCTTTCCGATCAAGTTCCGCCACCCTAACCTCGGGCCTTCGATGGGGACTCGACCCCATACAATTCTTGGAAGTATACTCCACGGCGATTTGGGTGGGGAGGTGGAGAAGTAGAAATGTGCAATCGCCTCCCCTTGTTCCTTTCCGAACAACACGCGTCTGGTTCTTCAACCAAAAGAAAGGCTCCATCTATTCTTGGAACCAGCTGAGGGAAGAGTTCAGCGCAAATTTCCAAGGAAGCTATAAGCGCCCTATGCTCCCCAACCAGCTCTTCACTATCAAGCAACAAAAGGGTGAATCCATAAGATAATTTCTTAAGCGCTTTTTCAAAGTGAGAAGCCAAGTCGTAGATGCCCCAGACTCAACGGTCATCAACGCTTGCAAGGAGGGGCTGCTCCCGGGAGAACTGAACCGCGCGCTTGGGAGAGATCCCCCGAGGACGACCCATGAGCTCTTGAGTCGTGGAAAAATCGCCGGGAGAGGAAGATGACTGCCAAGAAGGGACTTCGCCAAGAAGATGAAAGCACCTCCCGGGGAGGAGGTCAAAAGGCTCCTCCTAAGGGGGCAAGGACCGGAGGAGCAATCCGGTGCAGCAGCGACTCCAAAGTCCTCGTCATGACCGACGCACCTCCGCAGGAGCATGGGGGCAACTCCACTAGAGGACCCAAGAGGGAATCGGGGCCTAAAGCCCATTTGGAAGGCATACTGGCGAAACCGCAATGAAAAAAAGGTGACCCAAATCAAGGAGATGGACGCTGGTGTGCCTACCACAAGATGCATGGGCATGATACAAATGAGTGCCGCCAGTATGCCGCTGAGATAGTGAAGCTTCTCAAACGCGGCCCCGAGCCGCGCCACAGGTCACCACCACGTCCCACGGCTGCAGAGGCGATGCCTCTTCAGGCAATTCCACCGCCCCCAGCACATGCCCTTGGTGATCTACCCCCCGGGCAGCACCTGCAAGATGCCGAGCAGGAACTCCCTTTCCAAGCACCGCAAAGACAAGTAAACGTCATAATAGGGGGCTCGGCCTCCGGGCATGTGTCAAAGCGCCAGCGAAAGGAATACGCCCGGGAGGTCAATGTCGTAGGGGTGGCTCCTCAAAGCTTCCCTCCCAAGTGGGCAAGCATCCCCCTTAGCTTCACAGCTGAGGATGCAAAAGGCTTAAGGTTCCCTCATGATGATGCCCTCTTGCTAACCGCCACAATATCCAACTGCGAGGTTTCCCACATCCTTGTCGACGGAGGAAGCTCTGCAGATATACTCTACCTGCGTACGCTCAAGGAACTGTGGCAGCCACGGGGAGGATATCATCACGGCATCCTGCTGCCATCCGATTGGCCTCTCACTGGTTTCATACCAGGAAAATCCATTCAACCCCTTGGGAGGATCGAGCTCCTCATGACATTTGGAACACAGGAAAATCACCGCACGGAAGCCGTCAGGTTCGATGTCGTTGACATTGAGTCCCCATTTAATGCTATCATGGGAAGGGCAACTCTCAACCGCTTCTGCGCGGCGGTCTATCAAAACTACTTGTGCTTAAAGATACGGGCCCTCATGGTCATCTCCGTGAGGGGCGATCAAGATTTAGCTCGCCGTCTATACCACAAAGCGGCAACTGACTCCGGCGACATCAACTTCCTCGAGACTAAGGAGCCACACGAAGGAGCGCGCTCACTTCTCTCATCGGGGAACGCCAAGGACGTATCCCCCCCAGGGAGATGCTGTCTGAAGCCTCGCTCTGAGGGGGACCTTCGCATAAAATCGACTCTTGGCCAAGGCGACCAGCGGTCTCTTAGAGTCGGGTTGATCTCCCAAGAGAAGTGGAGAAAGAGCTCGTGAAATTCTTAAAATCCAGTCTTGGCGTGTTTGCTTGGACACCGCCGGACATGGCGGCATCCTCGGAGGTGATCCAAAGATCACCTCGCGGTGAGACTGGATGCCCACCAAGAAAACAAAAGCTTGAGCTCTCTTGAGGCGGTGTCGAGCAATTAAAGATGAAATTGACAAGCTCTCAAGGGCCGGCCTCATTCGGGAGGTTTGGCATCTGAATGGCTAGCTAATCTGTTTTGGTAAAAAGTCTAGCGGCAAGTGGCGCATGTGCATCGACTTCACCGACCTCAACAAAGCATGTCAGAAGGACCATTACCCACTCTCCGCGCATCGACCAACTCGTTGACTCCACCGCGGGTGTGAGTTGATGAATTTTTAGATGCATACTCGGGGTATCATCGAGTCCACATGGCGAAAGAAGGCGAGGAAAAACAAGCTTCATCACCCCTGTAGGCGCTTTACGCTACTTGCGCATGCCCTTTGGGTTGAAGAATCTTTGGAGCCACTTTCCAACGTCTCGTCTGTCTCATCCTCAAGGACCAGCTAGGTGCAATGTGGAGGTTTATGTCGATGTATTGTCGTAAAAAGCATTCAAGCTTAAATGCATATTGAAGATCTCCAAGAGACATTCGCCAATCTTCGCAAGTTCGGCGTCAAACTAAACCCGAAAAATCGCCTTGGGGTAAGGGGAAAGCTCCTAGGGTTCTGGTCTCCAAATGAGGATCGAAGCCAATCTGAAAAAATTCGCGCAATCCTTGACATGGAACCACCCCACTCCACCAAAGGCGTCCGGCGCCTCATAGGGCGCATGGCGCCTTCGAGCGTTCTGTCACGTTCGGCGGAAGGGGCCTCCCTTCTTCAAGATTCTCCGTGAAGCTTGAAGGCTTCCTATGGACCGATGAAGCCGAAGGCCTTGAGAAACTAAAAGCCTACAGGCAGCCCCCCTCCTCACAAGTCCAAGACCGGAGATGTGCTACTCCTATACCTCATTGCAACCCCCAGTCGCAGATGGCGCCGTCTAGTCAAGGAGAAAGAAGGAATTCAACACCGGTATATTATGTCGTGAAAGCCTGGCGGTATAAAGACAAGGTACACAAAAATAGAAAAATATGCTATGCTCTACTCATGGCCTCAAGGAAGCTTCGTCACTACTTTACGGGACATTCTATCCTTTGTTCAACAAGCTACCCCTCAATGAGGTGATGGGAAATAAGGAGGCCACAGGGAAGGATAGCAAAATGGGCCACAGAGCTAGCACCTTTTTCTCTCGGTGGTGGGAAGGACTTCTATCAAATCTCAAATCCTTGCCGATTTAGTGGTGAATGGACTCCATCCCGATCGACCATGAAGCACCGAAGAAACACCACGAACACCCCTAGCAAGCATTGGACGTTATACTTGATGGGTCCAAGCGTGCGGTAGGAGGGGTGCAGTGTCGCCTTAATAAGCTTGGGAAGGAAGGCACTTGAGTATCGGCCCACTTATCCTTCAACCCCACCAACAATGTGGCGAGTATGAAGCATTACTCTTGGGTCTCGCCTTGCTAAGGCCATGGGTGTCCGACACCTTCTCATCTTAGGGATTCGGTTGGTTGTCAATCGGATGGATAAAACATATCAATGCCTCGATCAAAAATGGCTAAATATTTGGACAAAGTGAGGAAGATGGAATGCCACTTTGCGGGACTTGAAGCCCGTCGGATCCCGTGGAGATAATCACCGAAAGAGCCTTTGGCTCGTGCTGCATGAGTTCTCGGGAACCCTTCCTCTGAAGTCTTCTTTGAAGTGTTAAAACGTCATCGGTGGAAGAAGTGCACGATCGAGCTACCCTAGAGGTCAGCGAGACTTCGCTCCTTCCTCCCTCTGGATGACTCCCATCATCAAGTGCATCTGAGGAGAAGAGGAGCTGAGGATCTGATAATGGCCTCTAAGCTACACTCCAAAGCAAAGGCTTATGTGATCATTGAAGGAAAGCTCTACAAGCACGGAGCATCCGCCCTTCTCAAGTGTGTCACAAGAGAAGAAGGCATTTCTCTTCTCCTCGACATGCATGAGGGCCTCTGCGGCTCTCACATTGCGCCAAGAGCAACTGCAGCCAAAGCCCTCTCCGTCAAGGCTTCTATTGGCCCACGATTGTGCAAGATGCCCTCGACGTCCTCAAGACATGCAAGGGGTGCCAAAGGATGGCAGCCAACCACAACGCTCCTGCTAGCCCTCTTTGCACCATCCGATCACTTGGCCGTTTGCAGATGGGGAATGGACACCTTTCGGACCATTCCCACCGGGCAAGGGGGCTACAAGCATGTGGTGGTATCAGTGGATTACTTCACCAAGTGGGTGGAGGCGGAACCCTTGGCCTCCATCACATCTCGTTCCGTACAGAAGTTCTTTTGGAAGAATGTTGTGTGTCGCCTCGGGGTTCCCAAGGAACTCACAGTGGACAACGGCACTTAGTTTGATGCCTCCTCCTTCAGGAATTTCTGCGACTCCATTGGGACCACCCTTTGCTTCGCATCGGTGGCTCACCCAAAAACCAACGGGGCTGTGGAAAGAGCTAATGGGCTAATTTCAAGGCATCGGCGTCGTCTCGAGGCAAGTGCCCTCAAGCGAGAACATGGGCGGAGGGCTCCTCGGCGTCCTATGGGGATTACGCACAACTCCTAGTCGTGCCCTTTGGGAGAACTCCGTTCTCGCTCGTGTCTGAGGCGTGGCTGCCCTCCTGCTGAAATCCACCACCTCCCTCAGAGTGGAAATGCTCTCGGGGCCATCACTGTTAGCTTCACCCAAAATGAGGACAACCACAGGATTGAGGTGGACTTCGTTGAGGAGATCATGAGCAAGCCCTCCTCAAGCATCAGCTTACAAGCGAGAGGCCGCCCGGTTCTACAACAAAGGTGAAGGCGTGCTTTTCTTCTTGGCGACCTTGTCCTCAAAAGGGTCACCGACCCGACGGCTCAAGGGAAACTTCACCCCAAGTGGGAAGGGCCCTACCGCATCTCCTCAGTCCTAGGATCAGGTGCTTACCGACTTGCTACCCTGGAAGACAATCACCAAGCATGCATGGAGCAGCGGATAAGCTACATAAGTTTTACGCTTAAAACCCTCTTGTATGCCTACATGGCACCTATCAAAGTGTAAACACCATGTTGCTCAATGAAATGAAGACATGAGGTTCCGGCACGAACCCTCTACGTATGCAATTATGCTACAATTTCGTGATAGCCCCTTAACACGCTGCTGTTAAGGGGCGGGTCACAATTCCGGGGTAGTTCCTTAACACGCTGCTGTTAAGGGACATGTCTGTGTTGTGTGTATGTTCCCAAGTACATGCTCGTCGGCGATTGAAAAGTTTGCCTTCTAACACGTTGCTGTTAGAAGGCCACCCTCTAACACAATATGGTTAGGAGGTTGTACCGTTTCAGGAGATCGTCTAACTAGCACGCTTACAACCAATTGTAAGGACTTGCTCCTAACACGCTGCTGTTTAGGAGCTGTCCTTACCCAGTAATCTTATAAGTCCTGTTTGACCCCTCCCTTACAAAGGGTGTCACCCCCGTGGTGTGTAGGGCGCACGACCCCTGTGGTCTCCCCTAACTAAGTCCTAAGTAGCTTGGGCGTCCGCCGCCTCTGCTTGGCAGCTTGCGTCCTGCTGGACCCAGGACGCAAGTGACGGCTTGGGCCTAGCGCCCGAGTCTATGGATGTGCTAAGGATTAGTCCCCCTTCAGCCTCTAGGCTACACGCCAAACGACCCCCGGGTCACTTCTCACCTTGCTCCAACGCAAGCAAAGGCCAGCTGTGCCTAAGACGCTCACATCCCTCGGTAACATATACCTACGAGCAAAACAATAATACAAGCCAACAACATTTACAGGTCCTGAGAGGCATGCCCTCTCAGTGGGCCCAAGGGCGCTTCCCTTATTGCATCTGGCATACCAAAGGCCTTACAAGCAAGGCACACACACCTTTTAGGAAGTGTTTAAAACTCCCAGTTACCTCGCCCAGCTAAGGCTGGAGCAGAAAGGGAGCCTATCTGGGGACCGAAGCGTCTCGCGACGATCATTCCCAAGGCTAAACCGCCCACCCTCTGTGGGCTATCCTCATAGGGCTGGGTTCGATCGGCCAGGCGCTCGGCCCCTCCGCGCGCACCGCTTATATTTGATGCCAATCACCTTCTTAAACATGCCCTGAATGGAGTATAACATCGTCATGTCATTTTCATAATAGAGATAAGTGCAAATGTAACCATGCTTTTGCATGGGAGGCTGCATAAGCCCTCAGGCTTAACTCATCTACAAAAAAGAGAGTGCTAAGCGTCCTTGCATGATATCACTATGAAGTCTATACAAACGAGAATGTGTCGGCAGAAGTCATACGCTGGCTGGAGCGTCACGCTCTCCGTCCGCAGAGGCAGGCTCATGAGCCCTCGGTGCCAAGGATAAAGCAACGCTCTTCACGAACTCTGCCGCAAGGGGTCTCAGCGCAGCTCGCTCCCCTGGGGGCGCCTTCCTCACCTCTGAAGTAAAGGAGCCGCGTAGGCCCTCGCGCACCGCCTCCTTGCCTGAATCATCACAGTGGTGGGAGATAGCAAGGGCCCCTGCCGTCAAAACTGCTGTGGCAAAGGACTGACTCTGGTCCTTTGCAGCCTGGGAGAACAGATGGACTCGCTCTGCAAGGAGGGGAACCCACGCCTCTGGCCTCGTCACCCCTGATGGGACTAGGGCAACCTTCGCTCCCAAGCTCTCCAAGGATCTCTGAGCAGCTAGGGTGATTTCCTGGAGTTCGAAGAAGTAGTTCAGCCTCTGCCAGGACTTAGTCACGTCCTCCTCCAAGCTCACATTCACATGTCGAATGACCTTAGCCTTCTCCTCCGAAACCTTCAACTTCTTCTCAGTAGCCTTCAGCTTGTCTTCAGCAATCCGCAGTTTATCCTCTGCAGCCTTTAGCTTCTCCTCTGCGGATGCCAACTTTCCATCATCTGACGGTGGGGCACTCCGTCGAGCGTCAGCTACTGCCTCCTGAAACATCTCCTCTATGATTCGGGGGGCTTCATCCCTAATGATGTTAGAGATGGAAGTGGCCTACAAGGAACATGCAAGATGCCAAGCGTTAGAAGATGACTGTAAAGCGGGTATTGAGTAGAGGAAGGCAATAACCACAAGGGTACCTGGAAGTAGAGGTTCTGGCGGTACCAGTAGGTCCTTGAGAAGCTGGGAGAACTCTCCAACGTCTCGCGTATCACGAAAGCGAGCCATGTACTTGTTGACACGCCCCTTGGTGAGACGACGGATCTGTGCTGCCGCGTCATCATCATCAATAAGTGGGACAGCGTAGGAGGGCAATACACTGGAGGAGTGGCTCGCGGCCTCATCGCGATCCTCGTGCACCTGAATCTCGAGGCTAGGAAGGGCCTTCTCCCCTCTTGGGCTCTGAGCCTTGGGCATTACATTCCCCGTATCCCCAGCTTGTGCTCCTACCTCTGCAACATCTGGCGAACAGAAAACATTAGTGGGCAATGAGCAACAAATGAACAAAAGGTAAACAAAAATAAAAATACGTCTGACCTTCATTGGCGCCGAAAAGAGAGTCGAAGGCGTCATGATACTGAATAACGGGTGCCTCCGGACCACCGCGAGGAGTCGAGCCCAACTCTCCCTCCTCCATCCGCTCCTCCACCTTGCGTCCAAGGGACCCGACAGAGCTAGAGCCGGTGGAAGACGGGGAGCTAGAGCCCGAAGAAGAGGACGTGGCCGGAGAAGTCCCACAACTCTGAGGATGCTCCTTAGCAACCCCGCGCTCAGGCTCAATGGCCTGAACGCGAGAGTGATCACCACTAGCGAGCTCTCTCTTCCTCTTCTGCAAAGACGACATCTGAAGTGCCTTGGGATCCTGAATCCTCTCCCTACACGAAGCATGACCAAAGGCAGGAGGATGTGTAGGATGCCCCGAGGGAGGTCGTGCGGTTCGAGAACACGAGGATGGCCACCACTGTCGAGGAGGCCTTGCGCCCTGTGAGAAGGCCGTTGTCAATCGACCCTTTCGAGAAGGGCCCCCAGGCAATGCCCTCGGGATCAGACACCTTGGCCTTCTTCCTCTTCGTCCGGATCGAGGACAAGCTTGCCTCGAGGAGGCATCACCAACTTCAAGCTATTAGCAACACTTTTTCCACCCCGACCATCAAAGATGCCGACCTCTTCAAGAGCCTCATACTCGATTCACGGTCATCTCCCGAGAATCGATCGGCCTCCTCAAGCGCCCTCCACGGCGAGGCGCCTTGCCTAAAGTTAAACAAGATGATTCAGATTCACAAATCAAGAGTCAGGCCACAAGTAAAAAAAAAACTAGCCAAACCAAGCCCACCTTTTTTCTTGGAGAACGTAGAATAGTCACGCTTCTCAGCAACCAGAGGGCTAGCATCCAGAAGGGTCATCTCCTCCATCAAATCCCGAACGCCGCTCCACTGGCGGACATCAGATATGGCACGAATAAGCTCCCAATCGGCATCCGAGAGAGGAGGAATCTCAGGATAACCATCCTGGGTTATCTTAGGTTGGCCACCGGTGTATGGAAAGCCTTCTACCTTCAAATAAAACCACTTCTTCCCGGGGCGATTCCAGTTGTACTTGGTGGCATGGACTGGGTACTCACCCTGGTTCTGGGCAATCGAGGTCAGCGTGCCTAGCGGTCCAAACCTCCGTTCATTCTTGGAGACGAAAGAAGTGGTCGAAGGCTGCAATGGTAGGCTTCAAACGCTTGCCCTCGATCATCTCGCCTGACCACATGAACACTCTCACCCTAGCAAGGAGGTTGGGTGAGAGCGTCAGCTCAACTCGTAGTGCCTCACGAGGGTCCGAATGAAGGGGTGGATAGGAAGCCCCAGGCCGACCTCAAACCAAGCTTTGAGTGCAACTTTGTACCCTTCGAGGCGGGCGCTCGTCTGGCCCGACCACGGGCGTCCTCGGTGTGGCGACTCCCAAGGGCCACCAACGCCGCCTTCTCCGCCTTAGTGAGTAAGGATGGCTCGACTTCCACAGGAGTCTCCTTGCCGAGGACGTCGTCGAGGATCTCGACATCCTCGTCAAGATCATCGCATGGCGTATCCGTCACGGCTGCCTTGGCCCGATCCTTGTCTCTGTTTCCCCGGCGGATGAGACTGTAGTCCTTAGCCGCGGCGACAAAGCGAGAGGAACTTGCGATGACAACAATGCAAAAAATCGATAAGTACATGGCAAAGGAGCACTGGAACGTAACATCTATATAGAACGTAACATCTTGCTAATAGATTTGACATGAAGGACATCATGCGCGCCGTGTGCGACCGCGCACCCCACGTGTCTCGCGCACCATCACGCACCCCTGCGATCGAAACCTTCGCGAAACCCTCGCATCCGAGGCCTTCGTGAAACCCTCGCGCTCGAGGACTTCGCGAAACCCTCGTTTCGCGAGGCCTTCGCAAAACCCTCGCATTCGAGGACTTCGCGAAACCCTCGTTTCGCAAGGCCTTCGCAAAACCCTCGCATTCGAGGACTTCACGAAACCCTCGTTTCGCAAGGCCTTCGCAAAACCCTTGCGCCCGAGGCCTTCGCGAAACCCTCGCGCCCGAGGCCTTCGCAAAACCCTCGCGCCCGAGACCTTCGCCAAGCCCTCACACGCGCATGCTGTCGCTCCCAAGGCTTATTGTTCACCATAAACAAACAAGCTGCACGTATATACGCAGGCAAGGTACATCTGCAATCATTGTTCATACACACAAAAGTCAGTCTACCGCAACAAAGGCGGAGTCATTTCATCAAGCAGGCGGCGTGCAACGCCGAAACGGGCAGGGGGACGGCCTAATACCGCTGGTGCCAGCACAACGACGACCATCGCCACCCCGCCGAAGCCGTGCCACGCTGGAGGCCGACACCTCCCGAGCAGCATCCCTTGCCTTCCCACTTCCCAGTTGCTTCGCTCGCTCCAACACCCAGGCAAGCAAACCGAGCCAAAGCAAATCAGTAGCAAGTAGAATCAAACAACCAAGAACTCGCAGTCCATCCATGGCGGATCAAGAGGTGGCCGAGCTGGACCCGTCGGCATAGCCCCTCCAGGTCTCCCTCCAGATCTGGGCCATGAGCTGGCGGCGGATCTGGGTGGCCCCCTTCCTCGCCGTGTACACCGCGCTCCTCTCCGAGTCGTGGAGCATGCCCGCATTCGTGATTGCCAGATGCTACTTCGTGGCGAGCGAGGACTGCCATGGCGCATCCGCGATGGCGTGGCGGCTCCATGATGCTGCGTCGGTGATGTCTGGCGCCGTGTTGGCTCTTTGTCGAGGCTGCAGCGTCTTTGGCGTCTCCGGGTGAGGCGCCCGCCCACACAATGCTCCCGCCGAGCAGCCGCCTTCGGCCCTCACGCACCTCGCCGCCTCCGCCAGCACAAGCTAAAGAAATGGTGAAAAAGAAACCAAAGACAAAAGAAGGTGGCGCTGCGAAGGCACCTGCATGGTGGCGCTGCGGCCCTTCCGGTCGGCGGCCAACTGGTCGGCGGCCGCCCAAGGCTCCAACCGCACCATCGCCATGGCGGCGCTCCCGGTCGGGCTCCCCGTGCGGACGATGCTCCAAAGCACCATGGCTGCCGGCCGGCGGCTTCGGGCGAAAGGGGGCCGGAGAAGAGGCTCGAGGGCGCTCCATCAGTTGATTCGCGCGAGGAGGCCTTGGCCTGCAGCGCCGCCCGCCCCTTTTTTCCGGTCGTCTTGGCGGAAGAAAGCCTGGGAAGAGCTCCGCCCGCTTTTCTTCCCAGGAGCTTCGGACCCCGGCGCCGTCCGAGTCACGCAAGAAAGACTCCGCTCGCCTTAACGCAGATGGAGCCTTTTTTAATTCGGGCGAAAGGAGAGGACCTGTTGGGCTTTGGATTGGTTTGGCAGCAGGTGATGGTACTTTAAAGAAAGTGGTGGAACTGAAATGGGGACAGGCAGCAGCCCCCAACAGCCTTAGCGCAGTTTTTTCAGAGCACCCGATGCACACTTTAATCTACCGTTGGTTCTCAAAGAGCTGGACAAGCCGACCAGGAACATGTTTACAGGAGCTGTTCAATCAGGTCTAAAGGTGGTCATCTATCTTGTATGAGTCCAGGAAGGAGGTGCGGCCAGAGCATGGCTGTGTCCAATCTGGTTCGACAAGAAACCTGGACGCTATATCTGTTCCACAGTAGTCGTCGTCCCCTGCCATCGTGTCGAACGGTGGCCGTGACATAGCTGGGTTAATTAAACTTTGGGTGTTAAGCCTAAAGATATGTTGTCTTCAGGACATAGCTTTAGATATAACTTTCACCACAGTGTCTTGGTCAGACAGAATAATGACAGAAAGAAGGACACGACCACCGTACAAATCCGAGTATGGACTCTCGCATGAAAGGCACAATTCAAAACTACCCCTATGGCATTTTCTTCGAAACGCCAAGGGGCAGGGGGGCTACTGTTGGAGAAATATTTCATCGCTCCTAGATCTAGGGCCCGCCTTGCAGTGTACGTACATACAGATCCAAGAAATACTGCTATACTCCTGAAAGACTGTAATACCCCTGATTTGTAATTATAGGCTAGCCTTTCCCCAAGGGGCATTTTGGTCATTTGTACAGGCTGAGGAGCCTATAAATACCCCGTGTATCCCTCTCATGAGGAGGAGGTCTCTTGAGCAATAGATGAAAGGAAGGCACTAGGTGAGCCCTCGGGAGGAACCCTCGAACCCCCGCAGGCCACCGACAGGAGTAGGGCGGTCCTCTCGGACCCCCGAACCTGTATAAATCCTCGTGTTACGTTCGCTCCCGTGGACGAAGGCCCGTAGCACGGCCATCGTCCGCCCTCTTACTTGAGTTCGGTTTTACACCATCAACATTTCTCAAATTTGATTTGTGTCTACAAAGCGCTAATCAAGCACCCCTCAAAGCCTCCAATCGAAAGACCTCTCTAGCTAGAACACCGTAACTCAAAACAGCATGAAAAGCTATGGTTCTGGCTCTATCTCCCAAGCGCACGGGTTAGCTCCTAACCCTCCTCTTTTTATATCCTAGAGTCCTATCCGTGTTTCATCGACATGCACACGGATTCTATCTCTAAAAACGTCCAGATATAGACCTCCTTCCATATCTCAAAAACCTTCCAAAAAATATGTCACCCTTTCCAAAAACTCCCACACCGCAAGCCTCCAGGACTCCTCCCTAGCTCCAGCGCGAACCACCTTTGACGTTCACGTGCTCCAGCGTGATCCAAACTACCTCGTGACATCCACGACCTCCAAGACCTTAGATCTCCCTATCCTAGTCCGAGTCAACTTTGTCACAAACTGTGATTCGACTCCACGCTCTACCTGCACATGCAAAGACCAAAGAATATATATCCGGCACAAGTTCTCCAACTTGACCAACATTAGTTCAACACACGCATAACACACTCGTGCATCAATCAACAGTAAATAATATCCAGATAAACCTTGAGGTCTAAAACCACTTCAAATAATGTTCATGAAATATATATAAAGCTCAGACCTCCTAGGAGGTCCTGAACGACCTCCTGGGAAGTCCTTGAAAAGACCTCAAAGAGGTCCATGAAGACCTCTTGGGAGGTCCTGAAGACCTCCTCAAAGACCTCCTTAAAGACCTACTGGGAGGTCCTAAAGACCTCCTTAAAGTCCTCCTGGGAGGTCTTAAATGGTCCAGATAGATCCACGCTGATACTCTGGGGAGGTCCTGGACGGTTGAGATTAATCCACATTGTTGCTCTGAGGGAGGTCCTGGACGGCTCAGATCACGCCTGGGGAGGTCCTGGACGGTCTTGATTGAATCACGTAAGACCTTTTGAGGGAGGTCCTAGACGGTCCAGATCACGCCTAGGGAGGTCCTGGACGGTCTTGATTGAATCACGTAAGATCTTGAGGAGGTCTGGGCCGGTCGAGATCACGCTGGGAGGTCTGGGCGGTCTTGATTGAATCACGTAAGATCTTCTGAGGGAGGTCCTGGACGGTCTTGATTTCTCTATGGGAGGTCCTGTGTGGTCGAGATTGAGTCCACGTGGTTGCTCTGAGTGAACCTTGAAGACCTCCTGTGGATCTGAAAAGACCTCTGAGGTGGAGGGTTGTCTTTGCAAAATGAGAGAGCCAAAATGGGTGGTCTTTGTAAAAACTCAGGTCAAAAACGGGTGGTCTTTTTACAAAGACAACCTTCCTGCTACAGTGCATTGAAAGACCTCATAGGGGAGGTCCTGGATGGTCCAGTTCTCTTCAGAGGGAGGTCCTGAATGGTTGGGATTGAGCCACGTCGGTGCTCCTGGGGGAGGTCCAGGATGGACCACCACAAACACAAGTTCCAAAGCACTCCAAGTTCCAAAGCACTTCGAGTTCCAATGCGCCGCGCTTCAAAAGTCATCAGCAAAACCCACAACAAGGCCGCACCATAGGATTTAGATTTGGCGGTCCAAATTAAGTGGGACGTTCGGACCGCCTGAAGATGACCTCAAGATCTGGCTGTTCGTTTTAGATCTGACGGTCCAAACTGAGTGGGCCGTTCAAACTGTCCGAAGATGACCTCAAGATATGGCTGTTCATTTTAGATTTGACGGTCCAAACTGAGTGGGCCGTTCAGACCATCCGAAGATGACCTCAAGATCTGGCTGTTCATTTTAGATCTGACGATCCAGGTTGGCTGGGACGTTTCAACTTGTCCGAACGAACCAACAAGATCAGATCGCCCATTTTTGATCCAACGGTTGGAGAAGATAATAAGAATTTAACCAAGCGGTACTACCGAAACACTCACAACCGCAAATTCCAGATCAACACAAATCTCAATTAATCATCATGGTCTAACAATCTCATACCAAAGCAACCCAAATGACAATGTAATAAACAACACGACCAAGACCTTATATTGTCAATGTATTTATCAGCAAACACGACAAAGACCTCCTGGTCAAACACCAGGTTCCCAGATATATGTTCTACAATAGTTCCCAAGATCAAAGACTATTGCACATATATCCTCAACAACATTGTACCATGTCATACAAGGCATACAGATACATTAATACATACAAAACTTTACAGGTTGGTTCGGTTCACAGAAGCAACCGAACAACAAAAAACATAAGCAGTTTTAGTGTAGCGGAAACAAACTATAAACAGCAAAAAGCCACCAAGTGTGCCCTCATAACCCTCAGGCAACTGAGTGGAGGATAGAACCAGCTTCACTCGTTAGCGTCGCCCTGATCGGCGCTAACGGGCAATTCGTATAAGTAACCGTCCTCACCTGCAACAAGTGGTTAAAGCACCTCAATACAAAAGGTACTCGCAAGACTTACACAAAACTACTAAAAGAAAATGTTTAGCAGCACCTAAACAAAGGATTAGAACTTTACATGCATAAGGCTAACAACAGGAAGGTTGTAATGGCAATAGTTTTGCATGAAGCCAGGTTTCAGTCCTACACTTGCTAAGTTTTGCTAAAGCAGTTTTATAAACAAATTTGGACTAAAACAGTAAGTAAAAGATTATTCAACAATCATTCACAAAATCAAAGTGGCTGTCCACTTTGAATAAATAACTAGCATGCATACACCTTCATGCCGAAACAATACCCCTGACAACATTTTGAAAAAACAGAATCTATACATTGATAACCAACAAATCTAGTGTTGTCTGTAACCATGGACACGGCTATTCGAATAGTTTTAACTCTGCAGAGGTGTATATCTTTACCCACACGACTTAGTTGGCCCATAAGCCTTCGGATGCCTCCGAACGATGACACACTTCCTTTGGTATGCCGGCCGGGTAAACTAAGATTCGGTATTTTTCAGCAAGTTGATATTATTGAGTTGAATCACCCATGCATGATGTAATCCCGTTTAGTGCAAGTTATACCGCCTACTAACCAAATGGGCATGCAAGTTGTGTCGGGAATACCGAGTCAATAAAAATAAATAAAAATAGTGCTCCCCTGCACATTATAGGATAGAACTCGGCACCCTACGAACACGTAAACTTTACAAAAGTCCTCACACCACCATTTCCTCAACTCAAAAGTACCATCTCCTTACTTAACCAAGCAGCACCCACACACCGCGTGTGGAAGTATGCAAGGTACTGGAATTACAGGGTCAAAGTTCAGTCCTTAACGATCCAGACAAGACTACCGCATTACCCAATCTTGTGCATGAAGGCACCATCACTAGTAACCTCTTGTCTAGATCAAAGCCAAAATTTCATCAAAATAGAAAGGACTTAACTCAAAATTCAGTTTTACCCAAACTGATCGAAAGAATCAAAAGTAGAAGTTTTAACTGGTGTTGCCCATGACTGACAAGAGAAGCTTATCAATCACTAACGTTCTACAGACTTGCACTGCTAAGCAACGATCTACAGAACAAAATACCAAAACAAGGATTCTAACTTAAGCATAAGTGTATGAATGTAATTCATGATAAGCCACAATCGTTGGGATATAACTAACTACTCACAGATCACAAATACTTCAAAAATAGCATGCAACAGTATCACTATATTTTGAAATTCTAAAGTACAAAAATCTGGGATCAACATGGTGCAAAGAGGATGCTTGCCTTGGTAATAATAAACCACTTGTTCAGGTTCTTGCTGCTCAGCATGATTTTCACTCACGTTGGTAGAATCTGATCCTAACAGAAATATAGCAATAAACATCCAAAAAATACCAAATGACAAAATGCTGAAAAGATGCATGATCAAAGTATTAATGTGCAAGCTAGCAAAATGCTAAAGCTACAACTATTATTAGTAAAGATAATAACCTAGCTTACCCTACAATAGCATTAACTAACAACGATTAACAAATAAGACCTTGCAACAGATTTGTCGGTCTGACCGACAACAAGAACAACAAGGGCAAAGAGTGAGAGCTAAGCTGAAAAGAAAGCACATTAAGCAAACAGACTCTTGATTAAGCTACTGGGTTAAAAAGGGAGCTACCTGGACTTTGAAAATGATTAGAGAAGCTCTAAACTTGATGACGATAAGAAAGACCAAAAATGACCAAAACGGAGATTCTCAGTGATAAGAGATCCTAGATTAAAACAAGAGGAGTTAGTGACCAAGATTGCTTAAGCAAAGATCCTAAATGCTCTACCAGAAGGGATTGACAAAGTCTCACCAGATAAGGAGTGAGGGTGAAGAAACCAACAAGAACAGAAAAGTGGAAATTTCCGATTCCTAGTAATCCTATGAATCAAAAGACAAGTTTAATGAGGGGTTTTGCTCCTTAGCTCACATGGCACAATGTGATGTGAAAGAACCAAAGAAAAGCTCACTAGAGCAAAGAAAATGCACCACGGCGGCGCTCCAGGCACGCTTTGGACACCTAGGTGGCAAGCTTGCGTTTCAGTCTACAATCAATGCCAAAAACTCCCGTTAACAGGATAATAAAGCATTGAAAGAGATGAACACAAGGGTGAGAACGAGAAGCTACGCCGGAGTTGAAGAAGAAAGCACCGTGGCACCAAAAATGGCAAAGAGTGGAAACAAGGGTTTATATACTTGCTCGCCGGAGAAGATGAGGTGAGTTCGTGCGTGTCCTCCATGCAGCGAAATAGCGCCAAGTGTCGATTGCATGCTGCCAACTACACGGCGCAACGCCACCTCAACGGCGACGAGCTCGGCGCTGGTGCAATGGCACAGAGGAGATGAAGGTGAGTCAATGACACGCGGGCCCCACTGTCAGTCTCAACAAAGACACAAATAGCGAGCTCGAACAAAAGTGGATCGTCCGATTTCAAATGAGCGGCTCAAATTGAGTGGGGCATTCGGACGGTCCGAATGGCCCAACTCATGTGAACCACACGATCGAAATCCAACGGCCACGTGAAACTACACGATATGAGTTTCAAACGCATTAAAAGCGGCACCATTGGATCAGATTTAAACGACTGAGATCAATGGGCTGTTCGGACGGTCCGAACGGCCCAATTGATCCTAGCATTTGATTTTGAATCCAACGACTCACAATCACTGGTGCGTTCGAACGGTTCGAACAGCCCAATTGATCCTAGCCGTGGAATTTAAATCCAAGGGCTCGCGCGCGCTTTGGCTTTTCAAATTGAAATTTGCTTAGCCCGAAAAAATGTGCATCGCCCGATTTGAGATGGACGGTCCAGAGATTGCGTGGGGAGTTTAGGTTTGTCCAAACAGCCTAACGCATCTGGTTCGCTCATTTTGAATCGGAGGGCTCACAATGAACCACGAGATCAAGCTTAACCCCAATGTGACTGGGTCGGGTTCAAAAGCACGTGTTTGGACTAGGCCCAAGCGGCTCGAGTCACTACAGTGCCCAAAGACTGGGTTTGAGTTCAAAGTTGACTTAAACCCAAAACCAACTTCAAAAGTTTGACCGGGGGTTTAAAAATATCAAATAAATTTGTAAAATCACGAAATTTTGTAGAGAGGCTACTGGGATGATATATGTCCCAGATAAATTTTGAAAACCATTGTTTCACGTTTTAAAATACTTAAATAATTACTTAAACCGAATAGGTTTGTTTAGTGAACAAAGATTTTTCTTAAGATCAAAATAATTTCTAAAAATTTGACAAAATTCATTTTTATTCAAGATATTTTTTCTAGTATCTGACAAAAATACTTCCCGGTCTCAATACAAGCATAGACTTGTATTTTCTTTTGAAGTTTCCAAAAACAAGGCTAAGATGTGAATAAAAAATGGAGGTTTTTAAATTGTAACAAATTTGCCCAAGTTTCAAAATGACCAGAAATGCTATGGAAAGCATTTTATTAATGTTTATTAAAAGCTGAAACATTATAAATCAAGGATTAGGATGTGTCCCGATGCAAGAAGGAAGAGTTTGTCGCTTATCGTCCAAGGCGATTAAGGCCTTATGAAGAGAATTATCCAACCCATGATCTGGAATTAGCTGCCGTAGTGCATGCTTTGAAGATTTGGCGTCATTACCTCATCGGTAATCGTTGTGAAGTGTATACAGATAATAAGAGCCTGAAATACATTTTCACTCAGTCTGATTTGAACATGAGATAGAGAAGATGGTTAGAGTTGATAAAGGATTATAATCTTCGAATCCATTACCATCCTGGTAAAGCCAATGTTGTTGCAGATGCTTTCCTTTCAGCTGAAAGCGATGAGTGCCCTTCATCAGTGAGACTTTAAGATAGACATGGTCATCTACCTCAAAGCTCAACTCTCGACGACGATGGTCAGCATAGATCTTTTGACGAGACTGTTCAGTACGCAGTCAGTCTCGGATCAGATGAACTGGCTCTTCGGCTTCCACCACTAAGTCTGGACCATAAAATGGTCTTTCTCCAGACTCAGACCAATTCAAAGGAGTCCTACAAACTCTTCCATACAAAGCTTCAAAAGGTGACATTTGAATGCTTACTTGGTAGCTGTTGTTGTTGGAAAACTCCACATACGGCAAGCACTTTTCCCAGTTCTTGCTATATGACAGCACACAGGCTCTGAAAAGGTCTTCGATAACTTGATTCACCCTCTCGGTCTGACCACTAGTTTGAGGATGATAAGCAGTGCTGAAAGATAGATCAGTCCCCATAGCTTGATGAAGACAACTCCAGAAGTGAGAAGTGAACTGAGGGCCACGATCAGAGACAATGACCTTTGGTACACCATGGAGACAAACAATTTTGAAGATATAGAGCTCTGCTAGCTGATGGCCACTGAAGGTGGTCTTGACAGGAATAAAATGAGCAACCTTTGTCAAACGATCGATGATCACCCCAAATGGCATTAGACCCATTCCAAGTCCTTGGAAGACTAGTAACAAAGTCCATATCGATCTCTTCCCACTTCCACTGGGGAATAGGCAAATGTTGAAGGGTACCAGCTAGCTTCAAATGTTCGGCTTTGACCCTTTGGCAAATATCACATTCAGCAGCATACTGTGCAATTTGCCTTTTCATTTTGCTCCACCAGAATGTCTTCTTCAAATCCTGGTACATCTTGGTACTACCAGGATGTATAGAAAACTTTGAGTTGTGAGCCTCTTTAAGAATTAGCTCTCTCAACTGGGGATCTGAGGGTACCACTAAACGATTGCCGTGCCGAATGATTCGTCGCCTGGAGCCCTAGCGTTGCCTTCGTCTTCAGCGCTGGCCGAGAAGACCTCATCGCCTCTGTCACCGCTTCGGTGGTCCTCGTCGTCGTTGGAGGCCACCATTGGGATCATCGCAGCATTTGCATCTCGAAGCTGCCCTCGCCTTGGCTGGAGGATCCTTCATTCGCCGTCGCCGTCGAGCCCATGCATCCGCCTCTGCCTCAACCTCGCCGCCGGCTGCTACACCCAGCCTTGAGGACCCGTGAGCACCCCAATGTGATCGCCACGTTCCCCTCTACCTCCCCGCACCACCCGCAGCCGCTGGTTCGCCGCTGTTCACTGGATCCCTTGGGATCAGTGCGCCGCCGCCCTCGCCGCCGAGCCACGTCAACGCCAGCTTGCCATCAACGCGTGCGTGGCAGCCACGTGGAGCCCGTCAGCATCCACGTGGGCATACGCGTGGTGGTTAAGATCTAATCCCGTGAGCCGGTTCGGTGAACTCGGTTCACCGTGAACCGTGTGGCTAACGTGTGGGCCCCACACGTTAGTGATTGCTTTTTATTTTTCTTAATTCCGAAATCCTTTGTTGATGTCATCGTTGCGCAGTAATCCGATTTTTCCATTAAGAAATAATTTGGGTTATTTCCATATTAGGGTTTCTTTTAGATTCAAACTTCCAAAGCTCATATCTTTTGCATCCGAACTCCGATTGAGCTCATCCAAATTTATAAATTCATCTAAATTCAAGATCTATTTATTTGGGATTTTTATTTAATTTTTGGACTTTGTTTTGCCTCTGTTTTTATTTGTTTTGTTTGTTTGCTTTGTTTGCGAGTAGACGTCGAAACTTCGGGAAGATTTGAAGAAGAAGAAGCACCTCAAGAGCAAGATCAGTTCATAGACCTATTCCAAGGCAAGTCATACCTTTGATCATATTGAATCCCAGTTTTCAAAAGTTATATTGATTCAAATTATTGCATCTACTTTAAGTATTTATTTAAATGCTTTTGGGTTTAGTTATTAATCCAACTTGTTTTATCCACCTTGTCTATTTGATATGTCATAATCTTTTGTCACCCTAGATTGGTTTATTTAGTTGGTATTATCGTAGGACCAACGTGGGTTGGTTAGATACGATTAGTTTGCTTAGCCATGCCACGAGTCATCATTTCATGTAAGTTGCTATTACAAACTTGATTAAGTGATTATGGAACTAAGTGATAAAATTGTGTGTACTATGTGCTATTACTCATTGATGGCATGTGTTGCACTTAACCAACAAGGTGGGAAAGGATTTAGACGGAGGCAAGTGGTACTGTGTATTGTTATGGTGGATCTGGGTGCATGGGCTTAAAAATATGTGTGCATAGGGATTTGTAGTAATTTCGGAAGCCTTGCCTTGGTCAATTAAGGACTTAACTTTATGCGCTATTGAACTGAGCCTTACTGTACGACCACATGCCTGGTATGGGACGAGCCTAACTTAGTAAGTTATGGATTCTTGACATTGATACTCAGGTTGTAGGTTAGACTGTGTTGATTGGGTAGAGGTGGGCTACCAAGTAGTCGCATCGTGGGACGGTTCGCCGCTTCCCTGTCCAACGGTGTGTGTCGTACCAATCACTGTGTATAGTTTGGTATGACGGTTCGTAAGCACACTAGGAGTGCCAATGCTTGAGATGAAATCTCTAAAATGTTTTGTTATGATTAGTGCTTGCAGCACTAGTTGTATCTTGTGGGTATAGTGTACAACCTCTGCAGAGTGTTAAATCAATCTATTCGAATAGCCGCGTCCGTGGTCATGGACATGCTCGGGGACTTCACATGAGGGGTAGATTTTCATAAAAATGTTGGGAAGGGAGCTACGTGATCTAAGTCATATGGCTATGTGAATAACTTGTTTAGGCTATGTGTCTTTGTGAAATCAAACTGTCAAATTATTATTGTTATTTCTTTTACTTTATGATTTCAATCTATTATTCGTATTCAAATTGCAAAAGTTGTATTTCTGCAAAAGAACCACAGAAGCCATTCCTTTGGAATAAGCTTGCATATATACATTGCATTCTGTGGTGTGACTTGTGAGTACGGTTGTGTACTCATGCTTGCTAAATCAAATCAATAGAAGTGGAGGAGTCATCGCCTGCTTTCGAGGAGGAGTTCAACGAAGGTGCTTGATCGTAGGGTTTTGATCTCAGTCGGTTGCCTGTGGTGAATTGATGGGATTCCGCTGAAGTTTCTGTTCTGCTGCTGCTTTATTTCTCTGTCAGCCCTGCGTGGCTTAATAAGTGTAAACTCGACCATAAGGTCAAAACCCTTATTTGTTAATCAAATTACTCATTTATGTTATTAATCGCCTTGTGTGGATCGATATTCATCTATGTTGACACTGTGTGCACTAGCGTGATCCTAGACTAGTGCATTATACACAGAGGGTCCAGAATTGCATTTTTGGGTCCCGAGACATCTCGAACTGACTATACCTATATATGTAATTCTATTTTTGCAGTGCCACCAACAACTACAAGGCAACATATGTGCATTCTACGTTTGCTGTCATATGAAGGAAATCATGAGTGCTAAGAAGAAGGATCCAGAGGTTTGTGAATCTCGCAATAATTATTTCCTAATTATCAATTTAAATATATGTGCTTACTACTTTACTCCTCCTAGCGACAGGGCATGACAATCAAATCAAGTACATTGGATTTTGACGAACTCTCGGAGGTTCAAGGATGGCTCTTCCTCTTCATCAAGGTGGAGATCATTAACTTGAAAGGAGAGTTTCACTCCTCTAGTGACACCGATTAATACATGTTCAATTGCAATTCACTTTGAGTTGTAATTCAATTGTAACTCTAGCTACAATACATGAACATTCTTTTGTAATTGATATTGAGTTTTAAATCACTTTGAGTTGTTCTATATCAAATCAATTGTGATTTATCTATTTTCTGCTTGCTTGTTTTTAGAGGGTATGGCTAGCATTTCCTAGGACTAGCCGAAAAACAAAAAAGTATTTAGATATAGAACGAACTATCACAGACGGTTTTGTGGTATAAACCATATGTGAATGCATACTATCACAAATGGCTACTACCAACAACCGTCTGTGATATGTCGGATATCACAAACGGCTACCACCAATAACCGTCTGTGATATTTATGATTTCACAGACGGTTATTTTTACTAACCGTCTGTGTTATGTCTCGAATCACATACGGTTGGTACATATATAACGGTATGTGATGACCTACGTATCACAGACGGTTATTTTTACTAACCGTCTGTGATATGTCTCCAATCACAGACAGTTGGTACATATAATGGTATGTGATGACCTATGTATCACAGACGGTTTGTTGTATAAGCCGTCTATGATAGTGGTCCTTCACAGACGGTTTATACCACAAAACCGTTTGTGTTGTGACTTATCACAGATGGCTCACAAACTGTCTATGATAACCACCTATTATCACAGGCACATAAATTCAAACGGTTCAGAAACCATCTATGATGATGGTTTAGAACCGTTTGTGATGACCCTTTCTGTAGTAGTGCTAGTTGCATACATTTCCCTACGACTTGTTGTGTACTATATGTACTCACAACTTCATGTCATTGTTGATCAGTCACTAAGGAAGATCCAGGGAACACAAAGTTCCACGACGAGGAATATTTTGAAGACTATGCGAACTAGGCTGCATTCTCCACTCGATTGCCAGTGGGCATGTCAGATGGCTACCACGAGTTGTTTTATTCCACTGCAAGTTTACTCTTTTGTCTTAAGCAATGCATGGCAAACACTGTAAACCTTGACTGTAAGGTCTGTTGCTACTAAGTAATATTAATTTGCCGCCTTCTTAGATATTTTGTTGTATGGATATGATTTCATCAATGTTGCCACTGTGTGAACTACCTACTGATCATGGGATTAGTTCAGAATACACAAAGAGCTCAGATTCGGAAATCTTGTGTCCCGACATTGTATTACACAAATACAAATGGGTTATATCAAGAGAAACATCATGAAGCACATTGCTCCTAAATTTTCTGTCCTCATGAAATCCAGAAGAATAGTGAGGTAAACATCCTACAAACAAAGTCTTGTGAAAATCCAGTTGATTTATTCACTAAGTCTCTGCCTGCATCTAGTTTTCAAAGATGCATTCATGGTATTGGAATGAGACAGTTTAAAGAGTTGCAGAATTCATGGGGAGTAAATCCCTAGATCATAACTCTTATCAAATTCTAAGGATTTATCCAAAATCATGAAGATTAGATCCCGAAGATTAAACGTTGTACTCTTTTCCTTGGTGAGTTTTCCTGAAATTTTCTCACATGAAGGTTTTTAGTGAGGCAACAAGTGTAATGCAACTTATCATTGTAATATACTCTTTTCTCCATTCCTTTTTTTCCCAATGGGTTTTTGGAAGGAGTTTTGATGAGACATTTGCATATCGTTGTCTATTTCCTAGAGGGGAGTGTTACGAAACCTACTTATGGGCAAAAGACTAAACCGACCATAGAGGGAGTTTACCCCTTTGGGCTATAAATATGAGGATCCTCCATATACATGATACAGATAAGATGAATAAAGATATTGGATCTCCTCCACACATTATGTCTCTCTTTAGTGTTCATTATGTGATTGGATTGATGGTCTCCCGACTACACATCGATTATCTAACATGTATTTCTATAACTGCTTTTAGCAAACATACCATGTTATCAGTAGTGATGTGTTACACCAATCGGCATAATCAACAACTAAATTTTTTCAGAAAATAGTGGGACTAACTTGCAACCTCTACCGGAGATTTCGGCAGCAAATATGGGTTGCTTGATTGGCTACTACACATTATCACACCAATGTGGCAAAGTGGGGAGCTCATACACACGCGAGTGGCAATTAGCCATGCTCTGCACAACCTCTTTCTGTGCTCATGCGTGCATTTTGAGGCCTTTTTTTAAGTTCTGAAAATTCAAACGATCATATGTCATTTGCACATTAATAGTACAAATCAAAATTGCTAGTGGGACATAAATAGAAAATATTTGATCAAAAATAAATAAAATATTAGTAGAACAAAATCAAAATGCACTAATTAAATAAATAAATAAAATCTCTTAATTTCCTTATCTCTTTAGTTTTCTTTTCTTAATTCCCCCACCATCCCTCTAGCTGACACACCGGGCTCGCGCATTAGGTGCCTTCGTCCACCCCGCGCTGCGCCAACGCGCTAGCACATCGTGCTCACTCTGCCGCTTGCCCACTATTTTTGGCGCTCACCTGCTCCCATCACCTTCGCGCTGCGTCGTGCGTCACCTTGCCCATGCCAACAACTCCCCTATCGCTGCCTATTCCCGAACGGGTGGAGACGCCAGAGCTCACCCCGATTTTCTCGCCACGCCTGTCGCTTTCTCTCCGTCAATATTGTGCCATTCTTAGCCATACTTAAGCCCCTAATCGTGTCACCATATCCTCAGCTCACCATTCTCGCCTCCCACCAAGAACCAGAGCTTCTCGCACCATGGTTCGACGGGAACCAGAGCATCGTCCTTAACACCGGTGAGCAAGCTATACACCATCGCCACCTCTAGTGATCTTCTTTATCCACGAAAATTGTGTCACCGTGTGCCTCCTACCTCCCTCATGCCATTTCCTTGCTTGATGTAGCCTTTGGAGCCTTGCAACGCTGAAGCACCATCGTCTTCTTCACCTCCGGTGCACACCTTGATCCAGGCCTTCACATTCACGCCGATCTCGTGAGCTCAAACCCTTTTCGACCACGTCACAATGCGTCCTATAACTTACTGATGCTATCCCCTCGCTTGATGATGTCCATCTCACAGAGAATCCAAGCGCCCGTGCTTCTTCCTCAATTTCGGCTACCGTAGGCACTTTTCCTGTTTGCCGCCACCCTGGTGAGTCTCTAGTCAATTCCTTCCACCTTCACCATATTTAGCACGCCCGAAAGCTCATGTGCAGCTCCATTTCAGCAATCCATCACCAAGAAGCCATACCACCGTGAAGCAGTCGCTGCCCATCACTGCTCCAAGCTCTCCGGCCATCCCCAGACGTCGTTAACACCCTTGGTGAGCTTCTAGTAGTCCCTTAGAACAATTGCGCCTGTTAGATTGGACGATTAGCTAGCGTAGCATGGAGTTCCTTGTAGCCGAACATAGCGCCATCGCGAAGAGTGTTGCCACCGCCGCTCCGGTGAAGTAGCATCCCAAAGTTCTGTTACCTAAAATAAAATTAATATTTTGTTAGATTTTCTATGTTTTAAAAGATTTTTCTTGATTTTCCTACATTTTAAAGTAAAAAAAAAATTTATTGAGTTTTTTCGGTTTTTCTTGGATTTAAAGTTAAAAATAAATTTTAATTAATTTCTTGAATTTTCTAGAGTTTAAAAAGGTTTTTTTTCTTATTTTCCATAAATTAAAAATAATTTATGTACAAAAATAAAAGACAAATTTAAGTTAGAATTAATTTTATTAAGTTCAAAATAATTTAAGGAATTTCGTGAATGTTTTTAGAATTTTTGGACTCCATTTTCTATTTTCTAAAAGCCCTTTCGATTTGTTGTATTTTCTGAAATTCGGAAATGAATTAAAATTCGCAAATTCATCTCCGGCCAAAATTCCCTTTTCCCCCACCAGTTCCTCTCTTTTCGACCCATTTACGCGCCTAGCCCAACTCCCCGCCTCCCTCTCACTGCCAATGGGGCCACGTGTTACTAGCAACCTCGCCATTTTTCCTCCTTTCTTTCTTCCCCACGCACCCGACCACCATTGCCACCTCAGAAGCTTTTGAAATCCCATGTTTTTCTCCTCGAATATTGACGCCATCACGATTTCGTTATTCTTGTCACTATATTTGTGAGATCCCGAAACCGAATCCGTTTCAAGTCAAGTGGTTGCACAAAAAGCACAACCCTAAACATGAAACGAAACCAATTTCAAGATTTTCGGATATGCATCTCACGTTAGTTCCCAAGGATCAGTGACTAACATGTACATATCTAAACAACATGGATCACAACCATAGTCAAATGTGCAAAAATTATTTGAAGCAATATTACAATTTCGATAAAATAGGACCTTATGGCCTGATTGTTTATAAGACGGCCGACTGGCCAAAACTAAACATAATTAAATAAATTGCAGCGGAAGATAAACTTGAAAATAAAAGGAGAATACCAAGTTGGCATGCCCAAAAACCCACAAGAAACCAACTGGAGTTAAAGACGTTGCATCTGTCGCTATCGCCTAGAATTGGAACGATAGTTAAAACCAATTCGCGTGATGATCTTACCTGAAACAAGTGAACAATCCGATTGAGTACAAAAGGTACTTGCAAGACTTACACAAAACTAATAAAAGAAAGTGTATGATAGAGCCTATCCAAAGGATTAGAGAATATACATGCTAAAGGTTGACAAAAGGAGAGGCTTTAGTGGCATAGGTTTTTGCATAAAAGCCAATTTTCAGCCTACACCTACTAGTTTGTAAATGCCATTTGAAAAACAAATTTTAATCAAAAGACATTTGTGTGACCAAGATATAAACAAAGATCAAACAATACCAAAGTGGCAGCCCAGTTTGATAAACTAAACAGCATGACATACATGTCATGTTGATACCAAGTTATTACCCTATCAAGTTTTAATTTGTAGTCTAACAATGATGTCAATCAAAACAAGTGTCGTCCATAACCGTTGACACGGCTATTTGAATAGTTTTAACCTTGCAGGGGTGTACATCTTTACCCACACGACTTGGTCAGCCTGTAAGCCCCTAGGAAAGTAGCACACTACCTTAGGTATGTCGGCCAGCTAAACCAAGATTCAGTATTTTTCAGCAAGTTGATATTATTGAGATGAATCACCCATGTGTGATGAATCCCGCTTAGTACAAGCTACTGATAGAGCTTGCTAACCGGGGCACATAAGTTGTGTTGGGAATACCGACCCAAAAGAACTAAACTAAAATTGTGCTCACCACACATATTAAATTACAATCGGATCCCTACGAACATATGATCAAACACATATGTCCTCACTCCACCAGTTTTTCAACTCAATAAGATCTTCCCCTTACTTAACCAAGCAGCACCCATACACCGCGTGTGGAAGTACGTAAGGTTACTGTCATAAGACATACATATAATCTAACTCTTGCCCTTTAAATAATTTACTAATGGTTGAACATTAAAAGATTTACTTACTAATCTTTGCATTTGACAAGCTCTTAGCTCCCTGCTCTTCTCTCAATTAGTTTTCTAAATTCTGAACAAGTATATTCAAAAGAAAAACTTATTTCATCATTTCACTAACTATTATGACAACTATTCACTTATATATGAAAAAGACAGAAGTTTATTGAATTTTAACTTAACTAACTTTTTGTGGATCTTTACCACTACTACTTACACTTCACTAAAAGAAATTGGCTACCTGCTATTGGATTAAGGTCCAAAGCATACTGGGACAAGAACCCTCCAAAATGCTAGCATTTGAGAATATTATTAGTCAATTGTCACTACAAAGCATTCGCAGATCATCTTCTTTAATTAACATCATACAACTGAAAAATGTTTCCTGAAATGGTTTGTTACTAACTAAACTTCTGCTACAATTCATACTTCAAAAGTTTTAATACACTTGAGTGATTAAAAAAACAGCCCTAATTCTTATAAGTATAAGAAAGGTTTGTTTTATCAGAGGGTTCCAAAGACACTTCAACTTTTCTCTGATCCCTTCTCTTTTCACTACTTATCAAAAGGAGTTAAATGTTCACTGCTGATTCCAGAGGATTCAGATCCATATTGATTTTTCAGATTTGGCTACTTTTTTTAGATAGACGCGCAAAGATTAGTTGAATCAAGAAAGAGTCTAACCACTGCACTAACAATACCATAAGCCTATTGACAAACTGATTGTCTTCAAAATACTGTTCATTCATCTTTAAACAACAAGTTTCTCTGAACATAAGTGTTATTAACTTAAACTTCCAAATTACTATCTCAACGAAGCGACTTAATTGACATTCATAATATTAGTTAGCATTAGATGGTTTGTGTTACAGTGGTTTCTATTGACCTTTCAAAGGAATCACCCTTTCTGTTCAATTGGCTATCAAAGCTACGAAGCACTATCAAACATTTTTAAGTACTAGACGTAGTTAGTATCATGTGGTATGCAGGTCTGAAGCTTCCCTTCGATTAAATGGTTCACTGAACCTTTTCCTTGATCAATTGGTTCACTGTTGGTTTTGAACATTTCACATCAATATCTGTTTTCAGATTATGTTGCTACTTTTAGTTACTTTTCAAAAGCTAATTGAAACCGTAAAGTTTCTAACTATTTGTTTTAGAAGGTCATTAGTCCATTGACAAATCTGAATATTATCAGATTAGCATTACTGTTCATGCAACAGACAATACAAAGTATTGCTAAAATGAAGTGTTATTATCTAACTTCTTTCAAAACTCAAATTTCCAATTTGTTAGCATCTAGACAGTTGGTTTACAAATGGGTCACACTGATATTTCAACATTTCTCTTAGTCCTCTCCCCTGATCATTCATCCATAGAGATGAATCAAATCTATGAATGTGAGTTTGCTAACAAATCCAAATATCCATTTAACCAATTCTTTTGAGTGGTTAATTCGTCATTCAATAGGTTTATAAATCCACTGTTAGTTCAGATTTCCATCTAATACACTTCTAACCTAATCCAAGGAATCATCACAAACAGAGTCGTAGAGAATTACTAGAGGAAGGAAACAGGAGGGCTTCTCCTAGCCTCAAAACAGCGTAGGGCATAGCTGGGTCGGTGGAGCTTCATGGGAGTACATCACCTAGGAAAAAGGAAGGGGGAAGCCATGCTATGCGGTCGGAAGGAAGAGAGAGATGTTGAGGAGCTGGAGTTGACCGAAGGAACTCGGATGGGTTGCAACGCTCAACTCAATAAGGGATTGGCTAATGGAACAATAGACCAGGCTAGGAAAAGATCGGGGACAGTTTTGGAAAAAGTAACGTGACAAAATTTTAGGGTTGGCAAAAATTCTGGTACTTACTTTAGGAAATTCTCACTTGGCAATAGATAAATTCTGATTTTTGCTAAAGAACTCTAATTAGGCTTTCGTATATTCGAAATATTAGGCTTTGAATAGGTCATTGATTTTAGAGTTTATATTTTGTGCAATATTTAAAAGGGCCATGCCTTAAGTTTAATTTGCTTTTGCAATTTACATTTTTAGGGTTCATGATCTTAGGGTTTCTGTATTTTAGGGTTTTCATTTCTTATCACTTGTGCTGGCAAAAGAAATACAAATCAAATAACTCACAAAAATTGCAGGCAAACTGAACGACAACGGATAAACATACAAAAAATTTTAAAAATCCCATATTTTTGCATTTTGGAATTTTTGGGATGTTACAAACCTACCCCCCCCCCCTAAACAGAATCTCGTCCCGAGATTCCGGTAGTTCAGAAATCAGAACAAAAGACTGTGACAAACCTAGCTGGATTTGGTCACTATGTCACATTTCGGATTTCGTCACAAACCGAACTGAAATCCAAATCATGTGAGGTTCTCCCTAAGTTTGAGGTCCTAAAGAGTGGAGCTATGTTGAAGGATTTTTCCAAGATCCTTCTTTCATATGTTTTCTAGGCAGTTCTTTCAACTCTAAATGAAATGCACCATCTATGTCTTGATTTCCTTCAAAGATAGAACTGAGAGATCTTGATGAAATAACATGACATTGTAGACACATTTTCCTTTCCATTGCTTTGTTTAACCTTTCCATTCTTGATTCGAAGGCACTTCAAATATATCAAGCTCTGCATCGTTTTCCGATAAAACGAAAAGACTACCTACAAGGGAAGAGTCACTTAAAGGGAGGGTTCAGATTTGAAATCAAATGGGGTTTCTCAGCAATTTTGGGTTTTTAGGAAGAAGGGAAGCACGGCTCCATTCAATCGACCGAAAGTGGCATCGATCGATAGAACAGGAGGACTGGTTAAATGGTAATCTAGTATCAACATTGGGAGGTTGTGCAGAGATGAGAGAAGATAAAGCAAGGTTGCTGGTAGTCTCACTTAACCCTTGCTTCGCTAGTTATAATTGCCTGACTTGGTGAAGAATGCATTGGATGAATGCTTGAAGGATACGCAAATGCAGTCAACTTTATGGCAAATTTAGGTTTAGTTAATGAGAGTGCAAAGGATCACTTGCATGCTTACAGGATTCTAACAAAATGCAACCAAACAATTTTCAAAGGTGTTAGATGAGCATATTTAATAAACCACATGAATTCACACTACCATGATCTGATCCTTAACATTCAAAACCTTCCTATTAGCTACAGATTAAAACTTGGCTAGAACAGTCTTGTAAAACGTTTGAATTAAATTCTGGGCAAACTAGTTCAATAAATTATAGAAAAATTATATTGGTAAAGTACACACTATCAGATGCTTAGGTCAATATTCTTTAAAAAAAAAATTAAGATCATCTAGCAGCACTGGAACACAATTTAATCAACCAAGGTAAAAATTACACAACAACAAGGAATGTGTTTCTCTTTGACATAATATAGAACTTACAGGTATAAACTAATCTGGTTTAATTGCTTTTAGTTGAACAACAATAAAAATAAGCTATCCTCAGTTCATGTCATGACGTCTTCACTCATCAACAATTTAAGAGACAAACATGTTGTTAAATTTTACAACAATCTAGCATATCAAGCTACACAACCATGACATCCAAATTTTTAGATTCATGCAAGAAATCTATATGAGCATGGCAAGTTATTAAATTCCAATTTAGTTAACAATTTTAAGATAAAACAAATTAAGGGAAATTTCAATTTATACTTCTATATACTAGTTATTTTCATGTTTTAATCACCAAGATGAAATACTAATCATGCATCTTGATTTATATAAATCATTTTAATTATGATTCTTGCTAACAACCTAAGTAACAAGATATGCATGAGTTATCTTAGAACTATATGCATGATCAAAGTGTAGGAATTATGATGCCTAACACATACTTTGAGCTATCTTCTACCCCCCTTAATATTTTGGTGCATAAGAGACAAGATGAGGAAAGAATGAGCATAAGGTTAGTAAACGGGCAATGGGTATGCAACTTAATTCCTTATCATGAATGCACCAACCCCAAGCATCAAAACTCAAGATCCAAATGGGTGTACTAAGGTTCAAAGACCAGTACAAGATACAATCGACCCGCAGTTAGTTTTCCGATATAGTTGCTATACATGCTGTCCATAGGCGATGCACAACTATTTAGAACAAAAGAGAGCAAATGATTGCATTACAAAATCCAGCGTCTACAAGTGAATGAATATAATTAGGGTGTATATAATCTAAGAATAATCCCTAAATTAATCCTAATATTGCTGAAAGGCAACATCTTCTCATCCTGTCACCATTGCCCTCACCAGTTGACAACTTAGCGTGTCTATAGTTGGAGAAGAGATGAGCAATGAAGAAAAATTATTTTGCACAATCAAATGAATGGTGAGGTAAGAATTAGATGCTAGGATGGGTAAGAAAGAAAGGAATTATATTACTTGCATTTTTGCCAAATTTTTGCTAGTTTGAAAATACTCTTTGCAACCCAAAATCTTAACAACATCCATTGCTACGGCTTTAACCTACAGTTGATACGGCTCTGATACCAACACTGTGAGATCCCAAAACCGAATACGTTTCAAGTCAAGTGGTTGCGCAGAAGGCACAACCCTAAACATGAAACGAAACCGATTTCAAGATTTCCGGATATGCATCTCATGTTAGTTCCCAAGGATCAGTGACTAACATGTACATATCTAAACAACATGGATCACAACCATAGTCAAATGTGCAAAAATTATTTGAAGCAATATTACAATTTCGATAAAATAGGACCTTATGGCCTGATTGTTCATAAGACGGCCGACTGGCCAAAACTAAACATAATTAAATAAATTGCAGCGGAAGATAAACTTAAAAATAAAAGGAGAATACCAAGTTGGTATGCCCAAAAACCCACAAGCAACTAACTGGAGTTAAAGCCGTTGCATCTGCCACTATCGCCTAGAATTGGAACGATAGTTAAAACCAATTCGCGTGATGATCTTACCTGAAACAAGTGAACAATCCGATTGAGTACAAAAGGTACTTGCAAGACTTACACAAAACTAATAAAAGAAAGTGTATGATAGAGCCTATCCAAAGGATTAGAGAATATACATGCTAAAGGTTGACCAAAGGAGAGGCTTTAGTGGCATAGGTTTTTGCATAAAAGCCAATTTTCAGCCTACACCTACTAGTTTGTAAATGTCATTTGAAAAACAAATTTTAATCAAAAGACATTTGTGTGACCAAGATATAAACAAAGATCAAACAATACCAAAGTGGCAGCCCACTTTGATAAACTAAACAGCATGACAGACATGTCATGTCGATACCAAGTTATTACCCTGTCAAGTTTTAATTTGTAGTCTAACAATGATGTTAATCAAAACAAGTGTCGTCCATAACCGTGGACACGGCTATTCGAATAGTTTTAACCTTGCAGGGGTGTACATCTTTACCCACACGACTTGGTCAGCCCGTAAGCCCCTAGGAAAGTAGCACACTACCTTAGGTATGTCGGCCAGCTAAACCAAGATTCAGTATTTTTCTGCAAGTTGATATTATTGAGATGAATCACCCATGTGTGATGAATCCCACTTAGTACAAGCTACTGATAGAGCTTGCTAACCAGGGCACACAAGTTGTGTTGGGAATGCCGACCCAAAAGAACTAAACTAAAACTGTGCTCACCCACACATATTAAATTGCAATCGAATCCCTACGAACATATGATCAAACACATATGTCCTCACTCCACCAGTTTTTCAACTCAATAAGATCTTCCCCTTACTTAACCAAGCAGCGCACATACACCGTGTGTGGAAGTACGTAAGGTACTTGAATTGACAGCCCAAAGTTCGGTCCTTAATTATCCGGGCAAGACTACCACATAACCATTCTCGTGCACAAAGGCACCCTCACTATCAACCACTTGTCCAAATCTAAACCATGTTTTAACATACTAATTTTATACTCAAAATTCATGTTCATAAATCTAAACGAAATCAAAATGATAAGAATGTTCAGTGTTTCCCAAGATTGACAGGCTAACCCCATCAATCGATCTACCGTATCTACTGACCTGAATGGCTAAGCATTCACACAAATAATAAATATATCAACACATGATTCCTAACTTAAGCATAGGTGTATGGAGTAATTAAGGGAAAAACACAATGATTAGGATATAGCTAACTAGTCTCACAAATTATTGATATACAGAAATAGCATGCAGGCAATTATTATTGCATTTTAAAATACTAAATTACTAAAACTGGGATCAAAATAATGCAAGAGGATGCTTGCCTTGTTTGGAAATCCACTTGTTCACTCTCGGAGGCGTAATTGTTCACTTCGCGCAAATTGGAATCTAGAGAGAAAACACGATAACGAATAAACACCGATAATACCGACAAATCCAAAATTCTCAACAATGCATGAGATTTAGATATTAGTGAGATTATGATTCTAGATGCATTTAGGTATAGATTTTAGTTTAATTGGAGTTCATATGAATTTCTTATGGACTTTTGAAGTTAATTCAATTTTTAGTGTAACTATAATGACGGACGATACCTAGAGTCTAGGGGATGTTGTTTTCCTTAACAGGACACCTAGTACTCACAAACACTCTCTCTAAGCATTCTATGTATACATCCACGATGATCATGCAGTCAAAATCAATCCTCTTGTATGCTCTCCTCTTTCAGCATAATTTGATGGTGATCGTGTGCACATCTATTATCTACAGTCGTCCTTAACCACTTAAAAGACTAAATATTTTTAATCTTTAATTGCTTTACTAGTTTTAACCAAGCATCCTATTGACTTATTGCTACTAAAGCTATTATGATAAACTTGACATGAGGTTACTATCATAAGACATACATATATATAATCTAACTCTTGCCCTTTAAATAATTTTCCTCCTTGAGATTGAAATACTAATGGTTGAACATTAAAAGGTTTACTTACTAATCTTTGCATTTGACAAGCTCTTAGCTCCCTGCTCTTCTCTCAATTAGTTTTCTAAATTATGAACAAGTATATTCAAAAGAAAAACTTATTTCATCATTTCACTAACTATTATGACAACTATTCACTTATAAATGAAAAGACAGAAGTTTATTGAATTTTTAACTTAACTAAGTTTGTGTGGATATGTAACACGCTGGCTATGCGGAAGCCAAGATATTACCTAAAAGACTAACATCCAACACAGTACAGGATAATTTCAACAATCTTTTGACTAATGACATAAAAAGACATCTAATAGAATGAATATAGGAATTGACTTAGAATTCAACAACGTGTCAAGCTCTATCATCCAATGATATTGAATCAATTAGGATATACTATCAAAAGATTATACGAAGATCATAGGCAATTACTAATTCAATCATATCTTAAGGAAGGTTAACATCAACCATCAACCTCCATTTATTACAATCCAAAGATTATCAAATGAAAAGGTAATAATAAGTTCATCTAATTGACAAGTAGATAATGTGAAGTGAATGAATGGTTCGTGACTATTCCCTCCCAAGCATGCCGTCTTCAATGTTTACCTAAAACAAGTAAGCATGGCAAGAATGAGTCCACGACTCAGCAAGTACAACAGCACAAAAAGAACCATACAGAATAGGAACATATTAGAATGAACAAGTAAGGACATATCATGTGAGACCCTCAAATATTGGAATGTGCCGAATTAAAATTATACTGATAGCATAATTCTTAATTAAGGAACAGTGTAATTCTCTTATTAAAAATCATACTAGAAGCATAATCATAATAAGTAACAATTCCAACATTCAGGTTCCCGGATATATGTCATGCAATAGTTCCCAGGATTAGTGACTATTGCGCATATATCCTTAAACAACATTGCATCATACACATACAAGTCATACATTCGCATAATTATACATAACAGATTACATTGTTGGTTCGGTTACTACAGTAACCGAATTTGCTACAGGAACAGATGACCTTGGGTCATCACAAAAGAGCAACAGCGGAAGTAAAATAAACATAAAACCACCAATGGCCCCATCCCGCAGGCTATTGCGTGGAGACTAGAACTAGCATCACTTGTTAGCGTCACCCTGATCGGCGCTAACGGGCATCTCATAAAGATAACCATCTTCACCTGCAACAAGAGGTCATAAACCCTGAGTACGAAAGGTACTCAGCAAGACTTACACAAACTAATAAAAGAAAGTGGTTGGTAGAACCTATACAAAGGAATAGAAATTTTACATGCATAAGGTTAACAACAGGAGGGTTATAAAGGTTCAATTTGCAGAAAGCGATACATCTTAATCTACCGTTGCTAAGTTTTGACAAAGCAATTTTAATAAATCAATTTGGACTAAAACAGTAAGTAATTGAGAATCATAAGCATAAACAGTAGCAATAATAAGTCACAGCTCACAATTAAACCATGCATGACAACCATCATGCCGAATAATTACCAAACCAAACTTAGAGTAAAATCTATACAGGTGACATCAATTCAAGTGTCGTCCGTAACCGTGGACACGGCTATTCGAATAGTTTTAAAACCTTGCAAGGGCGTACATCTTTACCCACACGACTTAGTTAGCCCGTAAGCCTCCAGAATAATAGCACACTGCCTTTGGTGTGCCGACCGGGGAGACTAAGATTTGGTATTTTTCAACAAGTTGACACTATTGAGTTGGACGACCCATGTGGGGCTGATCCCGCTTAAACAACGACTGATAGCATCTATTCAACCGGGGCCCACATGTTGTGCCGGGAATGCCGACCCAATCAATTAAATGCGAACTCGTGCATAACTGCACATATTAGACCGCAGTCAGGGCCCTGAAGGTACGTACATGTGATGGAACACATCTACGTCCTCACCCTTCTAAGAACATCTGATATCAATATAAACTCCACATGGCATACGACACGGCCCGAGGACTTAAGCATCTATGCCATATGAAATCAATACACATGTCCTTACTCTCCTGTTTCCAACTCAATAGCATTAACCCTTTACTTAACCAAACAGTGCCCATACACCGCGTGTGGAAGTACATTGGGGCTTGGATTAGATTGTCAGAGTTCACTCCTTAATCAATCCAGACAAGACATCCACATTTCCCAATTCTCATGCACAAGGCACCATCACTAGCATCCACTTGCCCAGATTTGAATTCAGTTTATCAACTAGATTTAGAGTCATTTCATATTTAATAAACTAAACAAAGGATAAAAAATAATTAAAATCCATTTGTTGTTCCCAGGGTTGGCAAGATAAGCTTGCCAACCACTACCGTTCTATGGACTGCATGGCTAAGCAAAATTTGAAATTAAATATTATAATATCACAGACCACCTTAGGTTGAGTGTATGATCAAATTCAGGGTCAGCCATCAAGTTCAGGTTGTAACTAACTAGAGACAGATCATAAATACTTTTTAGAAAATTGCATGCAACAGTATCACTGTGTTTTGTAAATCTACAGTTCACAAATTTGGGATCAACATGGTGCAGAGAGGAAGCTTGCCTTGGTAGTAATAAACAACCTCTTGCTCAGGTTCTTGCTGCTCAATAATAGACTCAAAGATTTCAGAAGAACCAGTATCTAAAAGAAAATAAAATTCAATAAACACAGGGAAAAGAAACAGAGAATCAATCATGCATAAAAAGAATGCATGGTCAAAGGACTAATGTATTATTAGCAACATGCTTAAGGTACACTAATTTAATTAAGAATAGTAAACTACAGCTAACCTGTACTAACACTATTTACCACAATTTAAAGTTTGGATTGAGCTATAGTTTCAGGTTTCAGAAACTAGAACAGGACACACTACGAAATAATGATTAGCTGACTAAAACATGTGGTAAGTAATTAATTTTCTTTAGACTAATAGCATTCAAAGCTGACACGGTGATCTATCTCATCATTAATAGCACAAAGTGACAAAAATAAAAGACTAAAGGGCTTGCTGTGCATGTTGTTGGTCTGGACAGCAACAAAAACAGCAAGACCTTCTTTACCAAATTCGGTTGGCTTGGAAATCTATAAAATATAAAGACTTAAGTAGAGTTACAGCTACCAGGGAAGTAATTAAGATCACCCCCATTAAGGCTAATCCTAACAGCTCGGTTTAAGGAAGGAAAAGACAGAATGGACTTTTGTCGGTTGGATCAAAAACAGCAAAGAACCTATTTCCAGATTTCGGCTGACCAGGAGAATTACACAAAACGATGAACTTAAATAAGAGTTAGAGCTACTGATACCACAACCCAACCATGCAAACCTTAATTACCCGGTTACAGAAAGAAAGAGAAAAAAATGGGCTTTTGTCGGTTGAACCGACAATAACTAACAGAGGGGGGGGGCGTTGCAATAATAAATGTTCCAGTGCTCTTAATAATCAACAGGAGGTCTACTAATAATACTAGGGTTTACCTAGGACCTAAATAGACTAATATACTGGTAAGAGAAATTCTAAGTTTTGAAAACGATATGAAAGACCGAAAAGTTATAAAAACAACTTTTCAATTTAAAGAAGTTTGGAGCATCACATGAGCATGTGAGTGATTCATGGGAATAAGTGATGTCCTTAGAGAGCTTAAGCTAACAGGAGGCAAGGTTTAAGCTTACCAGTTAGGGTTGGAGAAGAAGAGATCAAGCTCTTGGTCAAACAGTAAAGATCCAATGTCCTTTTCTTAGGTCTGACCAAAGCGAAAATGATGGAACTAAGCTCTAAAGACCATCAGGTACATTCTTGATGAGAAAGGATGGACTCCAACTCACCAGGAGGAGGTTTCATAGAAGTGGTGCTCCATTGGCTCCAGTAGACAGAGAGGAAAAGCCCTAAGTTCAACCCTGCAAAAGATGCCCAAGATCTGCATTAATAGGAGATTTAGGCATGTTCTAAGTTGAACAAGGGGAAGAACAAGAAGGTTTCACTAGGAAGGAAGACAAAGCTAGGGAGCTCCTTCTTGGTCAACAATGGCAGAAGCTCCATATCTAGGGTTTATATAGTGTTGGAGCCACTAGAGCAAACGGGAATTCTCCAGAAACGATGAGGTGGCATCTAAGGATAAATATCAAGGGAAATATCCTTATTTTCACTATGCTTAACCACCGCTCCGGCGAGGACGTTAGTGACGGCGTAGAACAGGAGAGGGAGGAAAGAACATCAGCGACACATGGGCCCCGAGAGCGATCCACGACCATGCACCGCCGCACCCGACCTCAAGAACAACAGCCATCCGATTAGAAAAGAACGGCTGTGATGAGATGGCCCAAAACACACTCAACCAGTATCAAACAATATGGACCGTGCGATCTCCAAGGGACGACTAAGATCTAGGGGAAGTTCGGGGTGGTTCGAACATCCCAACCCACAAGGACCGTCCGATATCACCTCAACGGCCCAAGATCTCAGGCGCGCTGGTGAGGTTCGGCCCATGAAGGAGATCACCGTTAATTCTCAAATCAATGGCCAAGATTGATGGGGGGCTCCGGATGGTCCGAATGGCCCAACAGATCAGGGTCACACGTTGAGATTTCAACGGCCCAGATGCTTTTCAATTCGGCCATTTAAGGATGGCTTTGCCTGGAGATCGCGCGCCTCACGTTTTTGATCCAACGGTCAAAATGGGGGGTGGATTGGAGTGGTCCGAACGGCCCATCAAATCTGGCCCGTTCGTGAGGAAATGGACGGCTTGGATACGCTGAGAGCTAGAATGCGTCGCATAACGTGACAGGCCGAGCGACCAAGACGCCTCGGGTTGGACCCAACTGGTTTGGGGATGAGTCGCTCTGATGCGTGGTCGGTTTAGGCCGAGAGGGTTGACCAACCCAGTTTAAACTTTCAAAAGGTTTGACCGGGTCTTTAAAAATAACAAATAAATTGGTAAAATTATGAAATTTTTGCAGAATTGCTACTGGGATGATACATTCCCCAAATAAATTTTAAAACCACTGTTTCTCTTTTAGAAATACATAAATAATTCATTTAGACCGAATAGGGTTTATTTGAAGACAAATATTTTTCTAAAAATCAAAATATTTTCTAAAAATTCAACAAAATTTATTTTTGGCCATAATAATTCATCTGGCTTTTAAATAAAATGCCTCCCAGTCTTAATACCAAAATTGAGTGGTATTTCCTTTTGAAGCTTTGACCAAGTTGGAGTTTCTAGTTAGAATTTGGGGAAATTAGATTGTAACATGTTGCCTAATTTGCCAAAATGAACAGTAATGCTATGAACAGCATCTAATTACTGTTTATTAGGGCTGAGACTGTTACATATCATCACATAATAGAATTCAAATGTAGAAGGAACGAAAAAGAACATATCATCACATAATAGATTTTGAATGTAGAAGGAACGAACAAGGACATATCATCACGTAATAGAATTCGAATGTAGAATGAACGAAAAAGAACATGATAGTCATATTTTAGAATATGAATTTAGAATATCAGAAATCATATGAATGAATGAAATGCATGAACTCCACTTCTGCTTATACCAGTATAGCCAGTGACACACCCGTTAGTGTTCACTTAGGCCCGCATTTAACAAAATTGCAGGGATCCAAGGCCCGTATGAAGAGCGTTTCATACAGGGATCCAAATCTGCCCACATTGGAATGGTGGGTCTTACGTGCCCATACTGGAATTGATGGGTCTTTACATCCCACTCCCGTGGGTGAATCATGAACCATGAATGAATGAATGAATATATATGAATTTGTAAGAAGAAAACTCAAGAAGCATAATTCACATACATGAAATGAAGTAGAAGTCAACGAAACCTACTCACATACCATAGTACTCAGTCATGGCATGAACTTAAAACATTATGAACAATCAACAGCAGTACATTACACAATGTACTTGCCTATATTGGAATAATGGGACTTCACTACCCACTCCCGTGGGTGAACAGGAACGAAGGAACGAATGAATGTAATGAACGTAGTCTTATTATTGAAGAATCATGGTATTTCAACTATGAAGGGAAACAAGGAATACCGAAATTACCCATTTCATATTCATCAATCAAGTGGAACAAACAACAAATAAGACAAATCAATTGTACTTGCCTTTCAAACTACGATACGATAGGAGGCAAGGTTGAAGCCACTAATCTTGAATTCTCTCCTCCTACACAATTTAATTGCTTGAATAAGAACAACGTGAATAAGACGCTACTCACAATGCCTAATCCCATAATCCTAAACACAAGGTTCACATAATTGATCTATCCAATTAAATTGACAGTCTAGCGGAACGATAAACTGGATAGCGGTACTAAAGACATCATATTTTTTTTCTCTCTGAGACTCGAAACGGAGTGAACTCAGATCCTATGGAAATGTAACAATATCCTCTACCAAAGTCTAGTTGGTGGAATCTCCCAATTCGGCCAAAAACCTAAGTTAACAATCCTATGAAAATCGAACATCCAATCTGTCTAACAGAACCACATAGCAGTAGAGAAATAATCATATCTTTTGTTCTACAAATCCGAATTGGGTGTTATTTATCATCTAGAAAGGTTATCAAAAATTCTACAACAACCTAGTTGGGTGGAAACCCTGAATCTGCCCTTAACTTAATCATAATTTAATAGACAAATTGATAGTTAATTTATGTTAGATTTTCAGGACAGTAGGAAAGAATCTATCATAACTATTAAACCGTAACTCGGAATTGAGTGATCTTTGAGGCTACAGAAAGATAAGAATGAATCCCACATAACTCTAGGAGGTGGGATCCTCTAATTCTGATCCTAACCACATGAAAACCGATGCACAAACAACAGGACAGAATCTGTTCTAATCGCAGTATGGATTCGATCCACTAAATGTAACCAATTACGCATCTAACATGAATCAAACAGCGAGGAAAACCGCTCGTCACCCTTGAAGAACCATCAGATGTCGCCGATCAATCCCCCACGAAGAACTCTCCTCTTCTCCTCCTTTGTCTCTTCCCCTTCTTCTTCTTCTTCCTTGGCCGAAAGCACACAAGAACAAGATGGCAGCAAGGGCTAAGGATGGGAGGTACTGTAGCAGCGGTGGATACTGTAGCAGAGGCGTGCTACAGTACAGGTTAGGGTTCCCCTCCTTTTGTTGGTGGCCGTGTCCCCCATGGGCCATGGGCCAAAAGGGCTGATTTTCCCCCTCGCTTGACTTTGGGTTTAAATTCTGAATTTTTTCCTCTTTTCATTCCCTTAATTCCTTCTCTAATCTTATTGCACTCACTAAAGATAATCGGGATATTATAGGATATTTACTACTACTACTTACACTTCACTAAAAGAAGTTGGCTACCTGCTATTGGATTAAGGTCCAAAGCATACTGGGACAAGAACCCTCCAAAATGCTAGCATTTGAGAATATTATTAGTCAATTGTCACTACAAAGCATTCGCAGATCATCTTCTTTAATTAACATATTACAACTGAAAAATGTTTCCTGAAATGGTTTGTTACTAACTAAACTTCTGCTACAATTCATACTTCAAAAGTTTTAATACACTTGAGTGATTAAAAAAACAGCCCTAATTCTTATAAGTATAAGAAAGGTTTGTTTTATCAGAGGGTTCCAAAGACACTTCAACTTTTCTCTAATCCCTTCTCTATTCACTACTTATCAAAAGGAGTTAAATGTTCACTACTGGTTCCAGAGGATTCAGATCCATATTGATTTTTTAGATTTGGCTACTTTTGTTAGATAGATGCGCAAAGATCAATTGAATCAAGAAAGAGTCTAACCACTGCACTAACAATACCATAAGCCTATTGACAAACTGATTGTCTTCAAAATACTGTTCATTCATCTTTCAACAGCAAGTTTCTCTGAACTTAAGTGCTATTAACTGAAACTTCCAAATTACTATCTCAATGAAGTGACTTAATTGACATTCATAATATTAGTTAGCATTATATGGTTTGTGTTACAGTGGTTTCTATTGACATTTCAAAGGAATCACCCTCTCTGTTCAATTGGTTGTCAAAGCTACGAAGTACTATCAAACATTTTTAAGTACTAGACTTAGTTAGTATCATGTGGTATGCAGGTCTGAAGCTTCCCTTCGATTAAATGGTTCACTAAACCTTTTCCTTGATCAATTGGTTCACTGTTGGTTTTGAACATTTCACATCTATATCTGTTTTCAGATTAGGTTGCTGCTGTTAGTTACTTTTCAAAAGCTAATTGAAACCATAAAGTTTATAACTATTTGTTTTAGAAGGTCATTAGTCCATTGACAAATCTGAATATTACATATTAGCATCACTGTTCATGCAATAGACAATACAAAGTATTGCTGAAATGAAGTGTTATTATCTAACTTTTTTCAAAACTCAAATGTCCAATTTGTTACTCTAGCTGAGTGGCCTAAACAATAGAAATAACACTTGTTAGCATTTAGACAGTTGGTTTACAAATGGGTCACACTGATATTTCAGCATTTCTCTTAGTCCTCTCCCCTGATCATTCATGCATAGAGATGAATCAAATCTATGAATGTGAGTTTGCTAACAAATCCAAATATCCATTTAACCAATTCTTTTGAGTGGTTAATTCGTCATTCAATAGGTTTATAAATCCACTATTAGTTCAGATTTCCATCTAATACACTTCTAACCTAATCCAAGGAATCATCACAAACAGAGTCATAGAGAATTACTAGAGGAAGGAAACAAGAGGGCTTCTCCTAGCCTCAAAACAGCGCAGGGCACAGCTGGGTCGGTGGAGCTTCATGGGAGCACATCACCCAGGAAAAAGGAAGGGGGAAGCCATGCTATGCGGTCGGAAGGAAGAGAGAGATGCTGAGGAGATGGATTTGACCGAAGGAACTCGGTTGGGTTGCAACGCTCAGCTCAATAACGGATCAGCTAGTGGAACAATAGACCAGGCCAGGAAAAGACCAGGGACAGTTTTGGAAAAAGTAACGTGACAGAATTTTACGGTCGGCAAAAATTCTGATTTTTGCTAAAGAACTCTAATTAGGCTTTCGTATATTCGAAATATTAGGCTTCGAATAGGTCATTGATTTTAGAGTTTATATTTCGTGCAATATTTAAAAGGGCCATACCTTAAGTTTAATTTGCTTTTGCAGTTTACGTTTTTAGGGTTCATGATTTTATGGTTTTCATTTCTTATCACTTGTGCTAGCAAAAGAAATGCAGATTAAATAACTCACAAAAATTGTAGGCAAACTGAACGACAACAGATAAACATACAAAAAGTTTTAAAAATCTTATATTTTTGCATTTTGGAATGTTTAGGATGTTACAATATTCCTTGTATAATAGATCATATTTATAGACTAAGCTGACCAGAAACAATTTTGGTATTTGCCCATAAAAGCACTTGGCCAAGGGTCGGATAACAATCTCATGGAATTGCCCAGAAGCGCACGTGCGTCCTCTCAAAAAAATACACGTTCTCCTCTAAGAAAAAAAAGACATGTTCGAGTGACGAGGATCCGAATCCAAATCAGACTAAACCAAGAAGGAATTAAACGGCTTCCTCTTTTTTTTCCCGCGCCTTTCCATATCAGACGTACGTACCATTTTCTTCCTCTTATTGGCATAGTCTAGCCGCCGTAAACCCTAGCGCTTCCATTCCGTGCCCCCCACGGAGAACGATCCCACGCGCCGCAACCTCCTCTCGCCGAGCTCCCCCTCCGCCACCGACTTCTCCTCCCACCACCACTCCTCGCTCCAGCCGCACCACACCCCGGCCACCACCCTAGGCTCAGGCTCTGGCTCACCGTACTATCAGATGCCACCTTTGCCGCTGGCTCCCACGGCGGGCGATGACGTTGACATCGGCGCCGGTGGCAGGTCCAGTCACGCGCGCTCGTTCTCGCAGCCTTCCTTCTTCTCCTCGGCGCGGGGTTCCCTAGCTTGGCCAGATCTTGTCGCCGATCTGGATGCGCTGGCAGCAACACCACCGCGGTCGCAGAGCAACACCTTCTCCGGGTTCTCGCAGTCGAACCTGTCCTCCCTACCACGCAGCCTGCCTCCTGTCGCAGAGCACAATGATTTGGTGGACGTCGACGACCCCGACGACATCGTCAGCCAATTCTTGGACCTGGATGGCCTGGGCGAGCTCACCTCCTTAGGTGACGGCACCGAGGAGCTCCATGGCCTCCTGGCCGCCAGCCATCTGAGCGGCGGCCCACTCGCGTCGGGCCTCACTAACAGTAGCAAGAACGTAGCTGAGAGCTGCGCGATGTCGTCGGTGGAGAAGAATGACGGCAGCTCGTCGGTGGACAGCTTCACGGGGAATCTCAACTCTGGAAGCAAAGAGAATTTACCACTGCCTTTTCCAGGGGCAGGTGCTGCAGCTATCTTTGAGCATGCCAATGGTAAATTCAGCGAGGCTCAGATGAAGAAGATCATGGCGGATCAGCACCTCGCAGAGCTTATGTTGACGGATCCTGTGAGGGCCAAGAGGTGTTCATTTCTTTTAGTGCATGTGGAGATAGCGGTGATCTGATTATATATAGAGAGAGAGCAACCCTTTTCCGTACTTCTAGGAAGGGATTTTTTAACCGGATTATTTTTTTTACCGGGGTGGCTAGTAAGACCGAAAATCATTTTGACCGAAAATTTCAAAAAAAAATTCGGATTTTAAAATTTTAAAAACATCAAATTTGAACAAAGTTCAAATAAATTCGATTTTTTTTGACAAAATTCATCAAAACCGGTCTTTTTGGGGCCGGTTTGTATTCCTATTAGTCCCCACTGGTAAATCCGGTTTCACCGATTTTTGGCCGATATTTGGATTCGTGCTTCTAGGAGTACATACTATATCGGTTGTCAAAACTGACCATTTTCTTGTGAAATTTCAAGGCTTCTAAATAACCGGCAATCTTCCGCCAAGGCGCAGGAACGCAAGGCATTGTACAGGTCGGAGCTTGAGCGTAAGTTTCAGAAGCTAAAGATGGAGGCTAGTTCATTATCTACACAATTGACATGGCTGCAGGTCTGTTCTCAGAATCAAAAGGTGGTTAGTATTTTGATTTGGGTTTAAGATTTGACTATTAGTTAGTTACTGTTGTAGTGTCTGTTTGCAGACAAAGTCTGCTGAACTTACAACTCAGAACAATGAGCTGGAATTCAAGCTGGAATCAGTCGAGAAGCTAGGACATTTGAAACATGGTATGCTTGTTTCGTTGTTTTTCAGCATTTATGTAAAGTTCTTGTAGTGGCAATAGAAATCAATGTCTCACAAAACAAGTCAAGAAAAAATTTATGTATGCTGTGAGTTCATGCATGATGGCATATATTTCACTTCCATAGCTAGTTCTTTTTGTTGTTGACTTGAATATGCAACTTGCAACGTTAATTACAAACCCTGAAAATTGGTTGTGCATTGGGCGGGATGTACATACGCGTTATTTGACATGCGTGTGTAACAATTGTCGTACCTTTTAAAAAAAATGGTGTACGTTGTGCGGGATTTACACACTTGTTATCTCTACATACGTGACAAATGAAAATTGCATTGATTGTATATTTTTTTGATGATTAGATGCACATGATCCAAACTCATCCAGTTTCCTAGCTTACAGAATCTCCCTTGAACATTTTTTATCAATCGGTTTAAAACTATATAATTATTTTATGGATAATGATACGTGCATTGCGTCCTGAGAGCATTGGACACCTACTCCCACCCGTCCACCATGAATATTGATATCTTCTCTCACAACCACTCATTTCTTATCCTCTTCCACATAAATAGTATTCTTCTTCCTCTAAAACAAAAAAAAAACATTCTTTTTTGTCTCTCCACCATCTTTTCTCGGTGGTAGCTAGAGCTCATACATATGTCCCTTCCCCCTCTCTTTCTAGTGAGCTCCGACTGAGCTGCCGCCTCTATTCCAACCATTGATGCCAAATCGTCGAGCAGATCGGGCACCTTTGACCCCTTCTATTTCCTTTTATCCTTCCAATCCAGCTGTTGCTTGCCTTCCAGCGAACATCACCGGCGACCACCACTCCCACCCCTACTATTCGTGGCTAGATCAAAGCCACACCACCAACGTTGAAGATCCCCCGCAGATGGCAAACTCAGTAGTGGCCTGGTGCGGGTGAGGGGCGACGAGGATGTGGTGCCCAGGCACTAGATCCAGCCGGCAACGAGGTGACAGTGTGTGCTGACCGCCTCCTACTCCTACTTTAAGCTCATCTAAAATGTTGGCACCAGTAAGTTCAGTTGTTGCAGTGGTTATTTTCAAATGTTGTGGTACTCTCTCAAAAATGTTGGGGCTAATTTAGTGGTTTTTCATTTTTTTTGTTGCAACAATGTTTCAATTTTGTTTCAACGGATTCTTGTATTTGTTGCCACAGTTGTTCTCATTTGTTACATAATTTTTTATTTTGAGTTTTTGTTTGTTGTATCATAGTGGGAATTTTGTTGCAACTATGGAACTGGTTGTTACGTTTCACGAATTTTTGTTGCACCAAATCGAAAAAATTTATTATAGTCCATCTAAATAAGATATGACGGCTGAGGGGAGATCTGATGGCTGGGGGAGCATATGATGGGAACGCTCCCATTGTACGTCCGGGTGCTAGCTGCTCCCTTATTTTAGTCACAGGGACACTATTTCCTTTTTTTGAACAAAAAATTTATATGGTGTTTTCAACCTTCTAAATGACCTGTAAAAACATGGTTTTACAAATTTTATGTCGACTTCTACTACAAATTTTATGTCGACTTCTACATCATTTTTTTGTCTGTTGACTTCTATAGTATGTTTTTTGTTGTTGACTTCCATGCGCATTTTGTTATATTAGACACCCTTCCAAGATATATATATTGTACATTGCTCGGGATTTACATATGTAAATTAACTGTAACAATTGTAGTTTGATGATTAGATGCAAATGATAAGTTTCCCGACTTAGCTAGCTTCCTTGCTTATAGCATCTCCAAGGAAAACCTTTTTATAAATCAGTTCAGAACTAGCTTAATTTTTAAGGGGAAAAAAAAGTCAGCTTGTGTTTTCAACCTTTCTGAATGACTTGTCAAAAATTGGTTTGTTATGATGGCCGGCTCTTGAATTCGGAACTTCGCTCTAGATGGCAGGGCCACTGGAATTAGATAGGCAACAACAGGAATTAAATATGGATTTAAGAAAACCAAATAGTATGAGCAGCTAGAGGTTGGGCATAATACTAAATATACTGTGTTGAATGCTAATGCAGAGTTGCAAAACCGTCACATGTATGTGCTTCCCTCCATCGGTTACTGGACTTGATGTCGCAAGACATGGTGAATTCAAATGGAACCGGCCATCCATGCAATGTTGAGCTTATTTGATTACCCAATGATAGACTTAATTCAAATGGAACCTGCATGTTATTGCTCTAATGTTGTTGATCATATATTAGATTTATTCTCTTTATTCACTGACATTGTGTAAGAATTTTCCATTGATTTTCTGCAAGTTACATCAATGTATTTATTTGAATGATTTAGTGTAGAATATTCAATTTTTTGCACAACTACTTGAGTTGATCAGCTTACTTTTTTCATGTGCTAGGCTCATACTGGTCATAATGTTAATTGGTTTGATGCCCAAGTTTAGCCGTGTTTACAATGAATTGTTTTGTTTCCTGGGTTTATTCAATCACTAATTTAACTTGGGTATCTCCTTGTTCTGTGTCCAGCTCTAAATGAAACACTACGTGCTGAGATCCAACGCCTAAAACTTACCACTGATAAGATCAGCCACTCTCAGATGCCGAACGGTCCATACCAACAGATGAGCTTACAAATGATTCAATTCCAGGAGCAAATACAAGAGCAACCGTCACAGCCCGATCAAACTCAGCCACAACAAGAACAGTTCAACGCTCAGTTACACTGGTGAAACTTTTAGAATGATTTCACAGAGGAAATTTCATATGAAAAAATCAATTGGGAACATCATATGTCCTGGATAATATTTCCCATGGGTTTTAGGATAAGAATGTCGTAGAACAATTCACCTTTTGTGTTTTATGCCGAAGTAATTTTGTTAAATTAATAGTTTGGATGGAGTTTATAATAATTATACACAGTGCTTATCTCTATAATTTTCTGCTACAATGATTGAAAAAAAAATCTTTTAGGACATTTGTTGTGCTTTTCTTGAAATGGATAATTAGAAGACAATGTACACCATATTATGTATTCATGTACCATGATTTATTATTCATAGCTTATATCCTTATATGTATGTTTTCTATTAGAGCATTCGCAATGTAGCTTTGAAAGTGGGTCTTAGATGAGAGAGAAGATGAGAAAAGAGGTACTACACATTGCAACAAAGGGGTCTTAAAGGAGAGAGAAGAGGAATGGGGGCTTAGGTAGAAACCAGTTCTATGGGAGGAGAGAGAAGAGGATTGAGGGAGAGTTTTTATTTGGGTGTGGGTCCCACCATTAGGTACTAAAGGGGTCCATACCTTGTGGTATTTTTGTGCAGTTAAAACCTACTCACATTTGTCACCTTAAGACCGCTTAAGAGTATCTACAATAGTTTGTTTCTTAGCTTGTTACTAAGAGGAGAGAGAGTACTGAATCTAATAAAAAGAAACAAGTCTTCCAATAGATTGTTTCTTGAGCTTGTGTCTAAGACTTTAATTGCTACAAGTGTGCATGATTCTTGATGATCAATAATGAAGTACAACTTTGTGGTCTACATATTTTAGCTGATTTATCATATCAATAATGAAGTCAGGCTGCACAAATGATCTAGTAGATATTTTGCTTTAAGACAGTGGCACTCACAAAATGCGTTTTTAGGTAACAAGTAAGTCTCCAATAGAGTATTTGGTTGTTTCTTGTGTCTTGGTATTAACAATTTGCTAGTTTCTTCATCTAAAAACAACATCACCTTCTCTCATCCACATCACCTAAATGCTAATGTGGTAACCCCTTAGTAACAGCTGACATGGACTATTGCAAATGCTCTAAAGGGGTCCATACAATGTGGATGCTCTTAGGGCATCTCCATTGCGGGGCCCACGTAGACGGTGGAAATTTCTCCAATATGTATTGTTTGAGGAGGCCTTAAGGTGGATCCCATGGTTAAAAAAAAACCGGCCCCTCCCTCTCCCTCTCCCTCCACTCATCCGTCAATCCATTCCACTCCACCGACCACCATCACCATTCACCATGCGCCCCTCCCACTCACAATCGCCCAACACCGCTCACCGCGCCGCCCCTCCTCTCCACCGCTCACCGTGCCGCCCTTCCTCTCCATCGCGCCCCTCCTCCCCTCTCGCCCCTTCGCCAACCCTCCCCTCTCCACGGTGCCTTGAGATCTGAAGATGGGGACGCTCCAAGCGACCGGATCCGGTGGCCATCCCCGGCCTCCTGCCTGTCCGTGCCTGGATCCGACAACAACGGCAGATGCAATCCCCTTCCCTGGCCTCCTTCCTATAGGATCTGAAGATGGTGGGCCTTCCCTAGCCTCATCAGAGCTCCAGGCCCATAGTCCAATCTGGTGGCATGCTTGCCATCGGCTGCTCCGGCTGTCTTCCTTTGGTGGCCGTTGTGAGGACTCCTGGTATTGGATCGGTTCCAAATCAAAAGATTATACCAAAGGCATAATTTTTGACAGGGAACAAACCCAATGACAGGTTCCCGGATATGTGTCTCACATTAGTTTCCAAGATCAAGACTAATGTGCACATATCCTATATAACATTCGTACAAAGTCATACAAGTCATACAACATATATACATAACACTAAACTTTACAAGACTAGGTTCGGTACAACATATACGAGTGACCAGCAGTAATCTAATAGAAGTTTTACAGCGGAAACAAAATATAAACAGCAAAAAGTTCCAACTAAGTTTGCCCTAACACCCTCAGGCAATTGAGTGGAGGTAGAAATAGCATCATTCGTTAGCGTCGCCTTGATCGGCGCTAACGGATGTGTCGTACACATAACCGTCCTCACCTGCAACAAGTGGTTAAAGCATCTGAGTAAAAAAGGTACTCATAAGACTTACACAAAACTACTAAAAGAAAGTGTTTAGTAAAACCTAACCAAAATATTAGAACTTTTATATGCATAAGGCTGACAACAGAGAAGGTTATAGTGGCAACAGTTTTGCATAAAGCAACAAGTTGTACGCCTATACTTACAAGTTTTGCTAAGGCAAGTTTTATAAACAAGTTTGGACTGAAACAACAAATAATTAAGAATTAATCAACAACAAAACAATGTCAAAGTGGCTGTCCACTTTGACTAATTAACATGCATGAATAACCCTTCATGCCGAACCAAGTATACCCAAAAACAAAAATTTATCTCAAAAATCCATACTCTGGTGTCCATCAAAACAAGTGTCGTCCGTAACCGTGGACACAGCTATTCGAATAGTTTTAACCCTACAGCAGTGTGCATCTTTACCCACACGACTTGGGCAACCCGTAAGCCTTTGGATGCCTCCGAACAATGACACACTTCCTTTGGTATACCGGCTGGGTAAACTAAGACTCAGTATTTTTCAGCAAGTTGATATTATTGAGTTGAATCACCCATGTGTGACGAATCCCGCTTAGTACAAATGACTGATAGCACCTGCTAAACGGGGCACCACTACAACAGGACCATTCTATTCTAACACACACTTGCATCACATATAATATGTGTTACAGGAAAACTCAACTGCAACACATATTTTAATGTTGCTACGATCCAAGTGTAGAAAGCTCCAAACATACCTAGGCCTGGTACGTTACAACACTAGATAGAGGTGTTGCTAGGGTGATCTACAAATTTTATGGCCCATTTAAAACCTAATGTTATACTACTAGTAAAAATAAATTGGTAATTACAGTAGTAGTAAAGATATGATACTTCATTGTTGTAATTCTAATAATATGGATATAATCAAGTACAAACATTCTGTCGATGAAAACTAGCAAAAGTGACTGAGTATCTATCGATAATGGTATTTTCTTTTTGCTTGCAAACTATGTGTCGGATAAAATATGCATTGATTGAATGTCTGTCGAGCATTCGATAAGACTAAGATATAAAATTTCTAGCACAGATAGGAAAATTCTTGGGTGAGACAGGAGTTCAATATTTGAGTGGGATGGATGAAAACTTTGGCACGACCCAGTAAAAATTGGGTTGCCCCTAAGAAACAAAATTTCCCAAACCTCTCACGGAGACCTCCTCAGATCCCTCGACGACGCCCTCTCCAGCTTCTACTACCGCACTCCTTTTCAGCAACCCCGCCGCCCTCCTCCCCTACACTCCCCGCCGCCACCCTCCATGATCTCCGTGATACCTCAGCCATCTTCCCCTATTCAATCCCTAACCGCCACCACTAGAAGCACCAAACCAGACCAGTCCACCCCCATTAGGCCCATGTTGTTTGCACCCCAATCATAACTCCCTCTGGGTGCCAGCCTCCCTTCCGCCTTAGCTCCCGCATGGCCGCATCCCCCGACCGCTCCTTCCGCCGCCCGATGCCCCGAGCCCCCCCCCCTCCCTCAGCCCCCCGTGCTCCACCCGCCCCCCTCCTCCCTCTGCCAGTATTCCACCCCGCCTCCTCCCTCTGCCTCCTCCTCGGCAGCCCACTCCACTTCGCCGCCTCGACAGCCCAGCTCTGCCCGCCGCCTCCTCCCTTCACCCACCGCCCGAAACCCCGCGCTCCGCCCGGCCTCCTCCCTCCACCCCCGTGTTCCATCCACCGCCTCCTCCCTCCACCCGACGCCTCGACAGCCCGGCTCCGCCCGCCGCCTCCTCCCTCCACCCACCGCCCGATCCCCGATGCCCGAGCCCCCGACCGCCCTGCTCCGCCCGACCTCGTCCCTTCGCCGGTCCACCCGAGGGCCTCCGGCCTCCTCCCTAACTTTTGGTCCATACCCTATTCGTGAGGCCGAGGTAAACATCCTACTTTGTTTGGAGAAAGTGTGTCTTAGACATCCTACTTTGTTTGGAGAAAGCGTGTCTTAGTGTCTCTCAGTAAGTGATCGGTACAAGGAGCTACATCACCCAAAATGTGATGTTTGCCTTCAATTTGTAAGAGACTCTCTGAATGAACTCTGTTTGTACAAGATCTAGCACTGGTATTTGGATTAGCATGCCACTGGAACAGCATAGCAAGAAACCCATTTTTGAGTGTGTATGTGTATTTCTGCAGATTTCAACGAACAGGACTGCCCTGATAGAGCACAGAGCCCATCGATTCTGGGGCTAGAAGTATTGCCCTTTACATGAGCATGACAGCACGCCACTTTGTTGTGGCTGTGAAAAAATGGAGGTACAGATTCAGAGGAAATTGCAAAGGAACAATTGTCCTACTTTTCTTACAGTTGTAGCACCTTAGTTTCTGCTTGCAAATCCACATATAAATAGTCCATAGTTGCCTAATGCTTTGTAAAAAAAAGGATATACAATGGCAAATTCACAAAATGACAAGCACGGGGGTTGATTTGGACAAAGTTAAACGTTCAGGAGATCAATGCTTGGTTTTCCAGATAATCTGGGTGTCCTGTGAAAGTATGAAACCTTCAGACAGAGGTCACTGTATTCTATTTTGAAAGGCATCTCACTGCATGTTTATACTTTAGTAAATCTGCAACCAAGGAACACAAAGTATATGTCATTGGGAGATGGACGGGGCTTGTGAATGGAATGCCTAGATTCTGCGATCATGGACACCGGTTGATGCCAACCCCTGTACCATTCTAGCAGAGACTACTATGAAGGGATGAACATGAAACCAGACCAGCAGATACCCATGCTCTTGGTTGAACGGCAAGCTCTTAATGAAGCTATGGAAGGAGAGAGCAAAGTGACTTTTTTTTTCTCTTGTTCTGTAATGCATTATCTTTGCAATTGTTAATGATCACTGCATCCGCATTTTTGTAGGGTCCTCACCATATGCCTGAAACAGGAGGCTTGTGTCCTCCCCACCAACTGTTTTTTTAATCTGTAATATATTGCTGCAAGATTACTTACAGTATTATCCTCAGAAGTTTTACATCAGATTAAATAAGAATGATACTTACATGCTTGCGATTGGCGGCGTACCATATGTTACAAAAGGACTTAAGAAGTTGGCATATTTTTCTTACATAAAAAATTTGCGCGCTTCTTGTTTTTGGTTTTAAAATTTATATTATTTGACGATTGGGTATCATGCTAGATTAGTTGTTCAAAATGTTTCATGTCAGCAGTACACAACTAGACAGTTTGTATTATTGTAACGATATCTCTTGGTCCTTGAGGATGACTTATCTTTTTTGCATTTCCTTTGCTTTCTCTCATCCAGGATTTTTACCCTACCTTGGGGATTTAGGAGCAGCAGTTCACATGCATCCTCCACAGCCATATATTTATGTCTTTGCAGCAGGTGAAATTTAGATACATATGTTATAATTCTACAGTATGACATGTGTTAGCGAAAACACTTTGATCAGATATCATTGATTCCTACATTGTTTTTTCTATATATATATCGATTTCATCCATTATAAGGGTGCATACCCAGCATGCTTTGCCATACTCATCTCGGTCACAGCTGGCTCTCCACGCGCAGCATAGCGCACATCCCTATCTAGTCCATAGGAAAGTTGAAGAGTTTATGGAAGTTTACGGGTCTGTTTGGTTCATGGCCCTAATAAACAAAGCCAAAATTTGGTCTAGACAAAACTTAGGCAAAGCCAAAATTTGACGAAAAGAATATTGTTTGGATTGCAGCCAAGCCAAATTTTAGCGTTGCCAAAATTTTGGTGAGTGATTCCCCGCTCTCGGATTGCACACAGCGATGGCGGCTGTAGCAATGGCTCCCTTCTGTGTACTCACCATTCTCCATGTTATTACTGTTAAGTAGTCGTCAATGGATGTTCTGATAAAATCGTGGATGTTCTCTTTGACTATCAGGATTAAGGATTTAGCATGAATGGTACCATTTTTTAGAATGTGTATAGAAATATCCTTGAACTCATCTTGGTCCCCTGTTATGGTTTAGCATGCATATATGGTACCATTTTTTAGAATGTGTTAGCTAGATGCATTCCTAGATCTGTAGAGTTAAAGTGATGATCAAGATGAGACCTAAAAACTTGACTATGTTAAGAAGTCTTAAGTGGCATTGCAGAAGTAGGCGCATAACATGTTTTATAAAGTTGGTGGGGACATAATCAAAATGACATGTCAACAAAGACTAGAAAGAAAATTACATGTAAACAACTTCATTTAGAGGCCCATACAAAATATAATTATTGTGTGCGAGATAGGAAGAGTCTAGGCAAGAGAGGGATGCATGCCTGACTCTTGATGTCATCAAGTGTTTGTTGTCTTTCACCTCTTTCTGCAGATAGAAAACATTTGTTTAACACTTTATTCTTTTATATTTTGGCAACATTATTGTGTCTTGGTAATTTTCCTTCCTTATTTTGGAAATCTATCAGACTTGGGCACTTTTTTTTTGGAGTAATCAAGTAAGTGCGCCTCTTTGACACTGTCATTAGGAAACTTGCGAGCTACTACTTTGTTCACCACAGGAAAGATCAAGTTGGTAGTTCCTGCACTCCCGTTCATCAAGTAAGTGCGCCTCTTTAACACTGTCATTATTTCCTTAATGTAATGGAACCTACCTTATAATCATTGCTCATGTTGAGTTGCCTGATCAGGATGGTAGTTCTTGCGCTCGATCCCACCACCGCTGTCTTCAAGCACACCTGTTGGCTTGGATTGGTATGCACTGGGTCTCTTATTTTGTAGATCTTTACTTTTCTAAGAAGGAAATGAGGTTGTCAGGAAGAAGCAGCAGCATTGTCTGACACCATGGGTGCTATGATTTCAGGAAGTAAGGTCGGATCCAACTCATTTTTTAATATCATCAGATATTGTTCTTCCTAGAGACAAACTTATTAGGACTGAATGAGTGCGTTTTGATGATTGTCCTGTAGTTCTAGAACACATGAGTTCTAATTTGTTAATGGTGCAATAAATAATTAGCTAAATTTGAACCTGTTGTACACTTCACACTGAAAGATATTTGGGGAAGTTAAACTAATATATAACCGTACTGAAACCATCAAATTGTCTATTCGTTTTTGGACTATATATAACAGTGGCAGTGTGGCACTACTAAAGATGTCCAGAAGACATTTATGCACACTGTATCCATTCTATATAATATAATGTAGATTATCAAAAAGCTAGGCTGCTTAGAGATTTTTTTTGTATGGCTTCTTATTACAGTCATAGTGTTTCAACTTTCTAGGAGGAGCTACAAACCATTGATAAGGTGAAGTGTTATGCTTAGTGCTTACTGAACTGTATTGGTTAGTTGCTTTCCGTCATCACATAACATGTCTGTGAAGGGTAAATTGCAAATGAGAGATAGTTACAACAACTGATATACTGCTATTTGATGCAGTTTTGCTAGATCACAAGCAAGCATTCATGGCGGCATTCAGGAGACCATGATATCCAAGTTGCGCAGCAAGATGATGATGACCTTAATCATATTTTAGGACTCGAATTTTACTCTTGTTCTCAGCTCTTGTGTAATCAACAAATTAGTTGTTTTTCATTTTGTATGTGGAATGATATGAACAATACCTATATTTATTTTCTTAATGCAATGCAATCTACCATTGTTGCTCATGTTCAGTTGTGTTATGTATCCTACAATATGACATTCTTAATTATGAAATAAAAATTATTTGGATTAATTACATTTTTTACACATGTACCAAATAAATAAACAAACCATAATTTATTTGTATATTTAATTATGTTGCACTACATCAATATGTGTTGCTAACAGGTGTCAGCTACGTCATGAAAACGTGTGTTGTTATATATAAAAATAGATGTTGCAACTTTGTAACACCTTTTCTTTTGTATAACAACACCTAATTTGTGTTGCGGTAGACCTACCTTATAGCAACACGACCAACAACATCACTTATCACATGTATTGCTATCCATCCTGGCAACACATATTTGTAGATATAGCATCATATACGCGTGTTGCTATAACCTAGTCCTGTTGTAGTGCACACATGTTGTGTCGGGAATGCCGATGTAATGAACTAAATCTAAACCTGTGCTCACCCGCACATATTAAATTGCAATCGGAGCCCTACGAAACATGTGATCAAACACACATGTCCTCACTCCATCAGTTCCTCAACTCAATAACATCAGCCCCTTGCTTAACCAAACAACGCCCATACACCGCGTGTGGAAGTACGTAAGGTTCTTGAATTGACAGGTCAAAGTTCGGTCCTTAATGATCTGAACAAGACTACCACATTCCCAAGTCTCGTGCACGAAGGCACCATCACTATCAAGCACTTGTCCAGATCTAACAAGTTTTTAACAAACAAAGTTAAACTTAACTTTCAGTTTTAACAAACTGAACAAAGAAACCAAGACTATAATTCAAAAACTGTTTCCCATGACCGACAAGATAAGCTTGTCAATCAACTAACGGTCTACTGAGTTGCAAGGCTAAGCAATTAACTAAAGACCAGGTATTTTGTAACAGCCCAAAGTTCTGTTACCAATTTAAATTAATTAAAGTTATCAATTTATTGGATTTTCTGAAATTTGAAAGAGTTTCATTGCTTTATTTGAATTTCTGAAGTTTTAAAAGTCAAAAGTAAAATTTATTAAAGTTGTTAAAGTTTTATTCAAGTTAAAGTTGAAAATTAAAAATTAAATTAATTTCTGGAATTTTAAAAGCTTTTTCCTAAATCTTTTAAAAGCAAAATAATTTATTTGCAAAGTTAAAAGCCAACTTTAAGTTGGGAATAATTTTATTAAGTCCAAAAATAAATAAGGAATTTCTGTGAATTTTTCCATATTTTTTTGGATTTGTTTTGCTATTTTCTAAAACCTAATTGAATTATCTGAATTAAATAAATTGGTAAAGCAATTTAAAAACCCCTGAACCCCTTTGGGCCTAAACCTCCCGGCCCACTTCTCTATTTCCCTCCCCTCCGGCCCGCTTGGCTCTTGTGACCACTCGGCCCACCCCACCCGCCTCCCATCCGCTCCCACACCCCTCTCTCCACCGCCACTCCCCCATCCGACGGACACCACCGCCCCACGTCACCCCGCCTCCCCGCACCGTTGGATGCAAATCCAACGCGCGACCCTTCTCCCTCCCCCGTCTTCTTCTCCAACGGGCAGCCGCACGCCTCCGCCATTTTCGGCCCCTGGGAGCTCCGCAACGGCCACGGTCTCCTCCCCCTTGACCCGCGCACGCGTGCGCGTCATCCCCCACGACCTCAACCGCCACCACCCCGCCCACCTTTCCCTCTCCCCGCGCGCCGGTTCGCCCGCGTGCCCCAACCGCCGCCGCCACTACGCCACCCACGATCTCCTCCACCGGTTGCTCCCGTGCCCTATAAAGGGGAGCACGGTGAGCCCCTTGAGTCCCTCATCCCTTCCCCCCAACCCACTCTCTCTTCCCCGCTCTCTTTTCGCCGGAATCGAAGAACTTCGTCGCCGACCACCGTGGGCTTCCGCCGTCCCTAGCGCCGTCTCCGGCGACGCATCGGCCTCGCCGCCGCCACCCTCGGCACCGCCACGTCGCGGCGCCCGTCTTCGCGCGCCCGCCTCGCCGAGCACCTCCGAGAAACGCCGCGCCACCACGACCCCATTTGCGCCGCTCAACACCTTGTCGCCGCCACCGCCTCGCGCCCTTCGGTGAGCACCCACACCCCACACGCCCTCTTGCTTTTGGCACCTCGCCGGGACCTCGCCGCCACTGTTCGGCCACAGTGCACACGAGTCTTGGGCCTTATTTATGCCGACGTGGCCATGCCACGTGGCTGCCACCTTGGCGCCAGGTCAGCGCCACCTCGCCTCCTCGCTCGCGTGTCCGCCCATGTGGCACGCCCGCGTGGCCGGTCCATCCCCTCCCTCAGCCTCAAACACCGTGGACTTAGTCCACATGAGCCGTGAGACCAACATGTGGGTCCCACATGTCGGAATTGGTTTTTATTCTTTTAATTTCGAAAATCAGTCACGATGTCACCTTGCGCAATAATTCATTTTTTTCCTTTAGAAGAATAATTCAGAAATCCTTTTAATTTCAGATTTAGGTTTAAATTTGTAAAATTCATAACTTTTACATCTTAGCTCCAAAATAGATTATTCAAATTGCTAAAATCTTAGAACATTATTGTCTAACTAAATAAAATATAATTATTCAATTTGGAGTTCAGTTAGTTCTGTTTTAGAATTTAGAAATTCATTTAATTTCCAAATTTAGGTTAAAATTTGTAAAATTCATAATATCATCTGAATTCCAACTCCAAATTTAGTGAATTAAATTTCTAAAATTTTATAAAATGATTATCTAGCTTAATAAATTAAAATTAGTTTATTTGGAATTAGTTTAAATTGTCATTTTGAAGTTGAAACTATTTAAATTGCAAATTTAGGATTTAAACTTGTAAAATTCATACCTTTTGTTTCCTAATTCCAAATTGAGTGTTTCAAATTTATAAAATTTTATAAAATTATTATCTAGCTAAATAAAATATAATTATTTAGTTTTGAGTTAATTTGAATTGCCTTTTGATTTGTTATTTGAATTTCGTTTGAATTTGGATCGTTTACGTATAGATTTGACGACTTGAGAGTCGATTTTCAACGTAGTTGGAGACCATATAAGAGGATTGATTTTGATGTATGATCATCGTGGTTGTACACACAAGCAACTTTGGAGAGAGTGTTTGTGGGTACTAGGTGACCTGTTAAGGAAAACAACATCACCAAGCAAGGCAAGTTACATTCTTGACCATATTGCACCCATTATTTTAAATTATTTAAATTCTGTTTTAAATTATTATTGCATGCTTATTTATATTCAGTAATTTAAATGCCTGTTTTAAATTCATAGATATTCCTAAATCCTTTGTATGGCCAAATTTGTTAATTGAATCAAATACCTTGTCACCCTAGATAAAACCTAGTTGATACGATAGTATGAACTAGGATCATTTGAAAATGTTGCAAAGACATGCTTAGACCAAAAATATTGATTTGGGGAATTTCAGCCAAAAATCAAATATTGTTTAAATTGTATCCATGGCATTGGTGTGTTATGGAAGTTTATAAATGATCTTGAAAAATGAAATAAAATGATGGTTTGTACTTGGGCGAAATGGTTGTTTGGATGGTGCATGTCAATGCACGGGCTCAATCTGGGTAGGGTTGAGGCCCATGGGTTTTGTGGAAAGTCGCCCAAGTCAATTGAGGACCGCCTCTGGCGTTCCTTTGCTATGCCTATAATGGGCTATGCCTCACCGTGCAACCACATGTCCTGAGTATGGGTAGGGGACCTGGCTAATTAATTTGTAAAGTTCCATCGCGGTTGATCCTGTTTGTACGTGGGCGGTCTTTCATGGCCATTTCTTTTGACAAAGTCTTTCATGACCTTGTTCCCACCTGGCGCAAGAGGGGCTAGGAACTCATGATTTCTATTCCAAAGGGGCGAAACCTTAGCGAGGCTATCATGTGGAATGGCGCATTGTAAAAGCCTTGCACGTGCTCTAGGCCTTACCTAAGGTAGTGGCGGTGGTATCGACGGATGCCAAGCAAACTAGAGAATTCGTGTCATGTGGGTAAAGTGTACAACCTCTGCAGAGTGTAAAACTATTCGAATAGCCGTGTCCGCGGTCATGGACATGCTAGCAAAGCCACTCAAAGTTAGACTTGGAATTTGTTTTAAAGAGACCTTATCAACTGGTTTATCCAAATGGGAATTGGGCGGTTAGCCATGTGATAGGAGGATATCCTTCACCATTCATGCGTGAATGTTATCTGACTATAAAATTGATTTAGAAAATGAATTTTAGTTATTGTGTAAACCGCTTTGGAACTTAGTACAAGTATTTAAAAGAAATGCTTGATTTATGCAAATTCAACCAATAAGCCATCCTTTGTTACATCCATGTATGCATGTCATTACATTACTTGGCGGGTGTAACTTGCGAGCACGTAGTTGTGCTCAAACTTGCTTTATTGCAAACAAATTTCAGAGGAGAAGAACTTTGCTACCGGTGTGGATCTCGACGACTAGGCCGCTTCCCCAGTCGATTGCCTGTGGCAGATTAACTGGACTCTACTACATCTTCTTCGTCTTCCGCTGTGTTTATTTTATTGTTAGCCTGTAAGCCTCCTTTGTAATCAACTCTGTTGTTATTTATTAATAAAGTTGTGATATGATTTTGTTACCATATTTGTTTACTGTGTGAACTAGCTACTGATCATGGGACTAGTTCAGAATTGCACAGAGGATTCGGGCGTATTAATCCCGGGTCTTACAAAAGTGGTATCAGAGCCATATCGACTGTAGGTCGTGACCTAGTTAGAATGGTCGTTAGTTGAAAATTTCAAAACTTATTTTATATTACAAGAAAAATAATTTGTTCTCTCCTCATCTTGGTCATCTGTCTATAGCTTCCTTATAGCAATTCTTTCTTACCTAATTCTCTCTGCACTGTTTTATAATGTTAAATGGATCCTCTTGCCCTTATCAATTTCTATAGTTGGTCAACACGTTCTTAACCCTTACGTTGAAGACTGCAAGACATGAAGCTTTCAAGAGGGCATCGTCATCGAGGATCATCGAAGACCGTGAATCGAAGATCGTTTTGTCAACCAAACCATATAGTCTCAGTTTGCCAAGACTCATTCTGTGTATTGAGTCGTTTCATCGTATTTTGATTTTCAATCGATAAAATGTTGTTAAAGCTAATAAGTTTTCTTGAAGCTTTTGAGTTGGTTCTTTTGTTTGGGAGTGCTGTTTCGCTCTATCCCCTTAGTCATTCTTATTTGTCTCTTCCCTATCCTTTGTCCCCTTCCCTAAAACTTTGGAATAACCAACAGATGGTAAACACTCGTCGCTCGGGAAGTTGAACCAACCAAGACAATAATGTCCCTGGAAATGCCAGTAATGAAGCCAACCAGCCACTGACAGTAGAAACTCTTCGGAATTTGAACCAGTTCTTCATCACCCAGGCTCAACTAATGCAACAGTTGATACAACAAATGAACAACAACAATGCTTTCTCAGCCACTGCTCCTACAACACAAGAACGACGTTACTGCACCAAGTGTTCCAAGAGGAAGATGGTGGATCAAGGGCAACATGAGGCAAGAAACTTCAAGACCCGTGTGATTCAATCTCAACCCAACCATGTACCAACAACGACCGCACCCAAGACTCCAGGATCAGCACCACGTCCACCGATCAGGGCGTTACGCAACATCAATGGTGGCCAATCTCAAAAAACAAGACTTCAAGGGCGAATACAATGCTTCAATTGTCGGGATATGGGACATTATACCAATAAATGTCCAAAGAAGAAGCAGTACTAATCCATCCAACTCAAGTTCCAAAAGTCAACTCTACGCAAGCAAACAGGAAGCCGTCGAATTCTGGAAGAGGACGTCTGAACAACATCACAGCTCAGGCCCTGCCCAATGAGAAACAAAATGCAGATGACGACAACTCCATTTGAAAACCTTGTATTCCTAGCTTTCTTTCTAGCCACTCCGAATCTCGGGGACGAGATTCCTTTTAAGGGGTGTAGTTTTGTAACAGCCCAAAGTTCTGTTACCAATTTAAATTAATTAAAGTTATCAATTTATTGGATTTTCTGAAATTTGAAAGAGTTTCATTGCTTTATTTGAATTTCTGAAGTTTTAAAAGTCAAAAGTAAAATTTATTAAAGTTGTTAAAGTTTTATTTAAGTTAAAGTTGAAAATTAAAAATTAAATTAATTTCTGGAATTTTAAAAGCTTTTTCCTAAATCTTTTAAAAGCAAAATAATTTATTTGCAAAGTTAAAAGCCAACTTTAAGTTGGGAATAATTTTATTAAGTCCAAAAATAAATAAGGGAATTTCTGTGATTTTTTCCATATTTTTTTTGGATTTGTTTTGCTATTTTCTAAAACCTAATTGAATTATCTGAATTAAATAAATTGGTAAAGCAATTTAAAAACCCCTGAACCCCTTTGGGCCTAAACCTCCTACCCTTCTCTATTTCCTCCTCCTCCCGCCCGCTTCAAGTGACCACTCGGCCACCCCACCCGGCCTCCCATCCGCTCACCCACACCCCCTCTCTCCCCACCGCCAGCTCCCCATCCGACGGACACCACCGCCCCACGTCACCCCGCCTCCCCGCACCGTTGGATGCAAATCCAACGGCCTTGACCTCTCCCTCCCGTCTTCTTCTCCAACGGCAACAGACGCCTCGCCATTTTCGGCCCCTAGGAGCTCAAGAGCAGCCACGGTCTCCTCCCCTTGACCAGCGCCGCAGCGTCTGCGTCATCCCCACGACCTCAACCGCCACCACCCCGCCCACCTTTCCCTCTCCCAATGGGGTTCAAGCATGCCCCAACCGCCGCCGCCACTCGCCACCCACGATCTCCTCCACCGGTGTGCTCCGTGCCCTATAAAGGGAGCACGGTGAGCCCTTGAGTCCTCATCCTTCCCCAACCCACTCTCTCTTCCCGCTCTTTTCGCGGAATCGAAGAACTTCGTCGCCGACCACCGTGGGCTTCCGCCGTCCCTTAGCGCCGTCTCCGGCGATGCATCGCCTCGCCGCCGCCACCCTCGGCACCGCCACGTCGCGGCGCGCCCGTCTGTAGCGCGCCGCCTCGCCGAGCACCTCGAGCCGCCGCCCACCACGACCCCATTTGCGCCGCCGCTCAACACCTTGTCGCCGGCCACCGCCTCGCGCCCTTTCGGTGAGCACCCACACCCCCACACGCCCCTCTTGCTTTTGGCACCCTCGCCGGACCTCGCCGGGCCACCGTTCGCCGGCGCCGTGCACACCCGAGCCGTGCCGGCCTTATGCCGACGTGGCCATGCCACGTGGCTGCCACCTTGGCGCCAGGTCAGCGCCACCTCGCCTCCTCGCTCGGTGTCCGCCCATGTGGCACGCCCGCGTGGCCGGTCCATCCCCTCCCTCAGCCTCAAACACCGTGGACTTAGTCCACATGAGCCGTGAGACCAACATGTGGGTCCCACATGTCGGAATTCGTTTTTATTCTTTTAATTTCCGAAAATCAGCTGCTGATGTCAGCCTTGCGCAATAATTCATTTTTTTTCCTTTAGAAGAATAATTCAGGAAATCCTTTTAATTTCAGATTTAGGTTTAAATTTGTAAAATTCATAACTTTTACATCTTAGCTCCAAAATAGATGATTCAAATTGCTAAAATCTTAGAACATTATTGTCTAACTAAATAAAATATAATTATTCAATTTGGAGTTCAGTTAGTTCTGTTTTAGAATTTAGAAATTCATTTAATTTCCAAATTTAGGTTAAAATTTGTAAAATTCATAATATCATCTGAATTCCAACTCCAAATTTAGTGAATTAAATTTCTAAAATTTTATAAAATGATTATCTAGCTTAATAAATTAAAATTAGTTTATTTGGAATTAGTTTAAATTGTCATTTTGAAGTTGAAACTATTTAAATTGCAAATTTAGGATTTAAACTTGTAAAATTCATACCTTTTGTTTCCTAATTCCAAATTGAGTGTTTCAAATTTATAAAATTTTATAAAATTATTATCTAGCTAAATAAAATAGAATTATTTAGTTTTGAGTTAATTTGAATTGCCTTTTGATTTGTTATTTGAATTTCGTTTGAATTTGGATCGTTTAGCAGTATAGATTTCGACGACTTCGGAGAGTCAGTTTTCAACGTAGTTGGAGACCATATAAGAGGATTGATTTTGACTGTATGATCATCGTGGTTGTACACACAAGCAACTTGGAGAGAGTGTTTGTGAGTACTAGGTGACCTGTTAAGGAAAACAACATCACCAAGCAAGGCAAGTTACATTCTTGACCATATTGCACCCATTATTTTAAATTATTTAAATTCTGTTTTAAATTATTATTGCATGCTTATTTATATTCAGAATTTAAATGCCTGTTTTAAATTCATAGATATTCCTAAATCCTTTGTATGGCCAAATTTGTTAATTGAATCAAATACCTTGTCACCCTAGATAAAACCTAGTTGATACGATAGTATGAACTAGGATCATTTGAAAATGTTGCAAAGACATGCTTAGACCAAAAATATTGATTTGGGGAATTTCAGCCAAAAATCAAATATTGTTTAAATTGTATCCATGGCATTGGTGTGTTATGGAAGTTTATAAATGATCTTGAAAAATGAAATAAAATGATGGTTTGTACTTGGGCGAAATGGTTGTTTGGATGGTGCATGTCAATGCACGGGCTCAATCTGGGTAGGGTTGAGGCCCATGGGTTTTGTGGAAAGTCGCCCAAGTCAATTGAGGACCGGCCTCTGAGCGTTCCTTTGCTACGCCTATAATGGGCTATGCCTCACCGTGCAACCACATGTCCTGAGTATGGGTAGGGGACCTGGCTAATTAATTTGTAAAGTTCCATCGCGGTTGATCCTGTTTGTACGTGGGCGGTCTTTCATGGCCATTTCTTTTGACAAAGTCTTTCATGATTGTTGTTCCCACTGGCGCAAGAGGGGCTAGGAACTCATGATTTCTATTCCAAAGGGGAGAAACCTTAGCGAGGGAAATCATGTGGAATGGCGATTGCAAAAGCCTTGCACGTGCTCTAGACCGCTTACCTAAGGTAGTGGCGGTGGTATCGACGGATGCCAAGCAAACTAGAGAATTCGTGTCATGTGGGTAAAGTGTACAACCTCTGCAGAGTGTAAAACTATTCGAATAGCCGTGTCCGCGGTCATGGACATGCTAGCAAAGCCACTCAAAGTTAGACTTGGAATTTGTTTTAAAGAGACCTTATCAATGGTTTATCCAAATGGGAATTGGGCGGTTAGCCATGTGATAGGAGGATATCCTTCACCATTCATGCGTGAATGTTATCGACTATAAAATTGATTTAGAAAATGAATTTTAGTTATTGTGTAAACTGCTTTGGAACTTAGTACAAGTATTTAAAAGAAATGCCGATTTATGCAAATTCAACCAATAAGCCATCCTTTGTTACATCCATGTATGCATGTCATTACATTACTTGACGGTGTAACTTGCGAGCACTGTAGTTGTGCTCAAACTTGCTTTATTGCAAACAAATTTCAGAGGAGAAGAACTTTGCTACGGTGTGGATCTCGACGACTAGGCCGCTTCCCGACCGATTGCCTATGGCGATTAATCGGACTCTACTACATCTTCTTCGTCTTCATTGTGTTTATTTTATTGTTAGCTTTGTAAGCCTCCTTTGTAATCAACTCTGTTGTTATTTATTAATAAAGTTGTGATATGATTTTGTTACCATATTTGTTTCTCGTGTGAACTAGCTCTTGATCATGGGACTAGTTCAGAATTGCACAGAGGATTCGGGCGTATTAATCCCGGGTCTTACATATTTCAACAAAGATTACTACCTTAAGCTTAAGTGTATCATCAGATTAAAGGTAAACCACAAATATTGGGATATATAACTAACTAACTCGCAAAAATTATTGATACTTCGGAAAATAGCATGCACACAGTTATCACTGCATTTAAAAAATACTAAAGTATCAAAACTGGGATCAGCATGGTGCAAGAGGATGCTAGACTTGGTAATAAACCACTTGTTCACTTTCTGGTTGATCAGAGGTATAATCACTCGCGTTGGGAGAACCAGAATCTAAAAAGAGCAATAACAAATGAACATCAAGAAAATACCAGATACCAAAATCCTGAAAAGATGCATGACCAAAGTTACCAATGTGCAAGTGATTTAACTAACAAATATTCTTATGTTCAAACTATTTTTAGTAAAGGAAGTAACCCAGATTAATAAATTCTAGCACTAACTGACAGGTATAAAAGGTTTAACGAACGAGCTACAGTTCTGGTCGGAAATTCGACAACAGAACAATAGCTCCAGAGAGCTTGCTTGGCAAAAATGCTAGAGCTATGGTCCAAGTCAGCTCTAGCTAAAGATCAAAATGGATTCACAAGGAAACTACCTAAGCTAAGAAATGTCCAGAGATCCAAGAAATAGCTCTGAAGATGGTGACCGAAAAGATGGTGATAAAAGCTTCACGTGAACAAGATAACCTAGGCCAAAACAAAAGGCGTGAGTGATCAGGATAGCTTAAGCAAAGCTCCTAGATGCTCTAGATAGAAGGGATTGAACCATGGCTTACCAGTTTGGAAATGAGGATGAAATAACTGAAGCTGACTGGTAGAGTAGAAATTCCAAAATCCTGTCAACCCTATGAATCAATCGACAAATTGATTGAGGGGTTTTTCTCAGTATATCCTAGAACATAATATGACGCACAAAAGATTGGAGATATCTCACCGAGCATGAAGATGATGTGGGGATGGTTTTCAAGGCGCTCTCTAGACAGCAAGATGACAAACTTGGTGTTCCAAAGCTACAAGAGAAACCAAGAGCTCCAATTAATAGGATGATCTAGGCATGAAGATAAGGGAGTAAGGAAAACAGGAATGATGGTTACGCCTTCACAGTGAGGAAGAACTGGATGCTTCAACAAATTGGCTGAAGTAGTGAAAGATCAGATTTTATAGTTTTCTCCCTGGAGAGAACAAGAAAAACTCATGCGTGGCAACAATGGCAGCAATGTGATGCCAAGTGGCGCTGCATGCAGCAAAAAACATGGGCTCTAAGCCACCTCAACGTTGATGTGCTTGGAGCTGGCGAAATGGCGCGGAGAAGATGAAGTTGAGTCACTGACTTGTGGGCCCGAGTGGTCAGTCTCAACGGCGAAACAAAACAGTGAGCTCAAACGAATGTGGATAGTCCGATCGCAAACGAACGGCTCAGATTGAGTGGGATGTTCGGATAGTCCGAACGGCCCAACTCATATTGACCGTGCGATCGAAATCCAATGGTCACAAAAAAGGGGCGCGCTTGAGTTTCAAATGAAGGAAAAGCGGCATCGTTGGATCTGGATTCAACGGTTGAGATTGGAGGGATGTTCAGATGGTCTGAACGGCCCATTCAATGTGGACGGTCCAATCTAGATCCAAAGGTCCAAAATCAAGGCGTAGTTGGACGGTCCGAACGGCCCACTTGATCTTAGCGGTTGCTTTTGAATCTAATGGCTCGCGCGCGTTGGTTTTTCCCATTCGAAAAATGGCACGGCCCGAGAATATTACGGATGGTCCGATTGAAAATTGAAGGCCCTGGTTGCATGGATCGTTCGGACGGTCCGAACATCACAACTGATCTGGTCCATTCATTTCAAATCGAATGGTTCGCACGATAGGTTTGACGAGGATATAACAATCCTCATTTAATCATTTATCTATAATTCATATTATGAGGTAATAATGACGTCACATAACTCTTGAGTATACCCCTTAAATGTTAATAAGGGAGAAGCTGGAGGTCGTAAGTTCTTCTACGACCACCCTGTAGTCGTGGGTCTTCCTACGACTACCCCATAGTCGTAAGTCCTTATACTACTATCCCATGATCGTAAGCTCTACTACGATCAGTATGCATTCGTAAGCTTTCCTGCGACCACCACCTATTCATAAGATCTTCTACGACCAGCCCCTAGTCGACAAGGCTCACTGACATGTGGGCCTAGTTGATAAGGGAATCTTCCGCACCGTATTCAAGATACAGATAGTAAACTACACCGTTATTCCCTAAGATAATGGCACGATTTTAACTCCCTTTTATGATGATAATTGCCTAGCGACGTGGGAACGTTCTGACTCCCGCAATAACCTCCAGTAACGGCTCCACGATCTGGAGCGTTAAGTGACCTTTTATTGAAGATCCAACAGCGCACACCCTGAAGATAGTATAAAAGGCAAGGATCATCAGGGCAAAGGGGAGAGCGATTTTAGAAGCACAATACTCTAGTTTTCTGGCTCAATCTTGTAATCCAGCATACTCAATACATACACACAGGAGTAGGGTTATTATTCTCCCAGGAGAAGGCCCGAACCTATATAAAAATCCCCATGTCTCCATCTCTGTGTGATTTTGAGCCTAGAGGAACCCCCGAATCAAACAATCTTTACGTAAGCTCGATCCTAAAACACCGACAGTTAGCGTCGACCGTGGGGATCTTCGAGTCATCGGTTTTTCCCTACGACTTTTCCAAACTCTTATGCTCTCATGCAGGAGAGTGGAACGAGGAGAACTGGTTCGACTTGGCTGATTATGCAGATATTGACATGGATGCCGGTTTCAGCTACGAGCTGAGTGATGCATCCTCCGATGGTGATGTCGCCCCTAGAGATCTTTTTCCAGGTGACTTTACCACCGATGGCGTTGAGGAGGGATCCTTATCCCCCACAACTATACGTCTAGACGGGGAACCAGCTTCCTCAGAGGGCAAGGGTCAATCCGACCACAATGAGGGCTATCCCAAGGCAGACTCGGGGCATAGCGAGGGTTCCCTTTCCAAATGTCCAAGTCCACCTAGGACCGTCCAACCTGGCGTGACAACTCTTGGAAGTCGTAATTCCTGATCTTCATCAGCATCTGGTGATTCTCTCTCTTCGGCTAGCCCAGCCAAGGATGCGATCGAACATGCTCTTCCTACGAGTTCGACCAACCCAACGCAGGACTCACTTGCCGACAGAGATGGTTATAACCTGGAATTCCCATTCCTGGAGGGGTTTGCTCCAAGTCGCTAGATGGTGTCATTCGACGACTCCTCAAGCGAGGAGGCCTCTAGCACAAGTGGAGGTCATCAACGGGAGGTCTTCGTCCTGCCCTCAGGTAGCAATAACTCTCTTGGAAACAGGGTTGAGGACGGTCCCCGAAGATCACACCCTACGACCGCTTGTGGCGATGACGAAGACACCTCTAGCGATGAACAGAGTCAACACTTTGATGAACATGCGGGAAATTCTCGAGATCATCACACTCCGCTAAAGCAAGCCCAAAGGTCAGGTATGGATGATTCTGAAACAGTCCGACGGAAACGAGTCATAGCTCAGACAAAATTACCTGAGCGCACTCAATACCAGTTAGAGGAAGCTCAGGAACTTTAGCACATCAACGACCTGCTCGAGAACCCCTCTCGAGAACTTGCCCGAGCGCCTGAGTACGACCTCTTCACTAAAGAGATGGCATGAAGGATGCGGAATACGATGAGCAAGCTCGAACAACCCCACCGACATCATTCTAGAAGTCGTGGCAGTACGACTACATCAGCTTCCAGTCGTTCGAATAACTCACGGCACGGAGATCGCCGCAAGGTGCATCGCTCTCCAACCCAGAAAAGAGTTCCTCGAACGCCTGAAGAACATAAAACTCCAAGGAGAGCTGATCATTCACCGCTCCGACCCAGAGGTCTGCAACAGCAGACAAAATACGAGGAGTATTACCCTCATAGGATCGAGACTTACCATAAGTCAGATTCACCAATTGCTGGGTATCGTCGAGTATGATCACCTGGCGACGTCAACCCCTCTTTTATGCAAAGGAGACGTTACGATGTGATTACCGGATGTTGGGCACTCTCGCCTGACCTCCGAGTAGTTCACTAGCCGCCACGGTTTCGACTGGGGCACATGGAGAAATTTGATGGGTCTCAAAATTCCATCGAATTCCTTCAAATCTATACAACCGCTGTTCGAGCAGCAGGAGGAGGAGAGCGCGTCATGGTGAATTACCTTCTTACTGTGCTCAAAGGGTCTGCTCAATCATGGTTATTAAACCAACCAGTCGAGTCGATCTACTCGTGGCAACATCTCTACGATCTATTGCTGGCTAATTTCCAGGGCACCTACTATCGCCCCAGAAAGGAGGACGACCTACATCGAATGCGACAAAATGACGACGAAACACTGCGCCAGTTCATCAGGCATTTTAGTGAGGTTCGCAATTCGATGCCTGAGGTTTCTGACTCATCTGTTATCAGAGCCTTCAAATAGGGAGTCCACAGCAGAAGGATTACGGAGGACATCGCTTTGAACCCTCCGCCATCAGAGTCGAACTCTTGAGATGGTGATCGATGCCATCTGCTAATGAAGCAGTCGAGTGGACCAAAATCGTCGATCGAGATGACCAGCACCCATAGGAGACTGGCGAAGGTAGCAAAAAGAGGGATAAGAAGGCCAAGAAATCCAAGAACAAGGCAAAAGGCCAAAAGCTTGAAGCCAATGCTTCTAAGGAGGTCTTGGCCGTAAGTGATAAGGAGCCACGAACTACCAAACAATACCCCGATCGAGGCAAAGGTAAGCGCCCCGAACGAAAGAACGACAAGCCTAGGTGGTGCCCTTTCCATAAAAAGGAAAGGCATGACCTTCGCAATTGCCAAGTTTTCCAACGAAAACTCGAAGATTAATACAACGACAAAGGGCCACTTCCTGCCCTCGAAGAGGTAGGGCAAGCCAGTGGTCGTACACAGTCGGACAACAACGAGGACATGCCGTTTCAGGATCCCAAGCACACCATCGAGCACATCTTTGGGGGATCATCGGCGTACGAGTCAAGACGACAGCTTAAGGCAGTCGAATGCGAGGTAAACTCCATTGACTCCCCCTTGTCAATAAAGTACCAAAGTGGTCGGAAGTCACCATCTCTTTCGAGAAGGGTGACTGCCCGATCCCTTCGACTCGACCAGGTCGTTACCCGATCGTGGTCGAACCCACCATCAACAACTGTCGAGTAAATCGAGTGTTGATTGATGGTGGTAGTTCGTTAAATATTTTGTTGACGAACACCCTAGATGAGATGCAAGTACCCAGGATCAAGGTAAGGCCAGTAAGATATTCATTTCATGGTATTATACCAGGATCTTCAGCCAAACCTATTGGTCAAGTTTCCCTTCCTATAACATTTGGATCACCAAGTAATTTCAGGACGGAGAAGATCTCCTTTGATGTGGTCAATTTCGATACGGCATATAACGCCATACTCGGACGACCAGCTTTGGCAAAATTCTTAATGGCAACTCATTATGGGTATCAATGTCTTAAGATGCCAGGTCCCAAAGGAGTAATCACAATTCATTGTGATAAGAAGATGGCGACACGTAGGATCGATCCTCGAGATGGTGGGTCGATACCACTTCGGGAAGAAAAAAGGTAGCCTTCGACCAAGAGTTCGAAGCCTAAAGCTGCGCCCAAGCCGAACGACCAAGTCAAAGAGGTTCTCTTGGATCAGGAGGAACCTTCGAAGACTGTTCGCATCGGGGATACTTCAGACCCCAAGTAGGAAGACGCCCTCATCACTTTCCTCCGAGCAAACACAGATGTCTTTGCGTGGCAAGCATCCGACATGCCCAGAGTCCCTAGGGAAGTGATTGAGCACAGGCGAGCTTTACGGCCTAATAAAGTACCCGTAAAACAAAAGTTATGGAGATTTGCCCTTGATTAACGAGATGTTATAAGGTCAGACTTAGACAAGTTAATTAAAGCAGGCTTTATAAGAGAAGTCGACCACCCAGAGTGGTTGGCCAACCCTGTAATGGTTAGGAAGTCTAACAGCAAGTGGTGAATGTGCGTTGACTTCACTGATCTTAATAAAGCTTGTCCAAAAGATGATTTCCCTTTACCTCGTATCGATCAGTTGGTTCACTCTACTGCTGGTTGCGAAATATTAAGTTTTCTAGATGCATATTCTAGCTACCATCAGATTAATATATGTCTAGAAAATGAAGAAAAGACCGCGTTTATTACTCCATTTGGTATATTTTGCTATGTCAAAATGCCATTTGGTCTAAAAAATATTGGCGGTTCTTTTCAACGTCTGATGCAATCGACTTTTTCACCTCAGCTAGGCCAAAATTTGGAAGCCTATGTTGACGATCTAGTCGTAAAAAGTATCAAACGGCTTGATCATGTTTCAGACTTGCAGGAGACGTTCGACAACCTCAGAAAACACCGCTTGAAACTCAATCCTGAGAAGTGTGTGTTTGGAGTCTCTTCGGGAAAGTTGCTTGGATTCCTGGTCTCTATGCGAGGGATCAAAGCAAATTCCAAAAAGATAAAAGCCATTGTTCAAATGCGCTCTCTATCCACGAAGAAAGAAGTCCAAAAACTCACAGGGTGTATGGCGGCTTCAAGTCATTTCATAGCACGACTAGGAGAAAAAGGACTACCTTTCTTCAAACTTCTAAGGAAGCACGATGGTTTCGAGTGATCGAAAGAGGCAAACGCTGCCTTCGAGGATGTCAAGAGATATCTTACGAGTGCTCCTATTCTGGTTTCCCCAAAACCAGAAGAGATACTCTTAATTTATCTAGCTGCCATGCCACAGGCAGCGAGCGCAGTACCAGTCGTAGAACGTGAAAACGTTCAATGACCAGTGTACTACGTAAGTGAAGTTTTGCACGGACCTAAGGAGCGTTACCCTCAGGTCCAAAAGCTTCTCTATGCCCTCCTCATATCTTCGAGGAAACTGCGGCATTATTTTCAAGCGCATAAGATAATTGTGCCGTCTGAGTTTCCCTTGGGACTAATCCTCTAGAATAGGAAAGCAGCGGGACGCATGTGTAAATGGTCAGTAGAACTTGGGGAGTTCGACCTCCATTTCGTGTCCCGAACGGCCATTAAATCCCAGATCTTGGCAGACTTTGTCACCGATGGACAAATCTGAACTGCTTAGATCCTAATCTGATACCCACGACAAGTGGACGATGTACTTTGACGGGTCATTTAATTTAAGTGGCTCGAGGGCTGGGGTGGTCCTGGAATCTCTTAATGGAGAGACCTTAAAGTATGCCATACAGCTAAACTTTCAGGCCACTAACAACGTGGCAGAGTACGAAGGTTTACTAGCCGGCATACGAGCTACGAAAGCGCTCGCGATTCGATGACTACTCGTGAGAGGAGACTCTCAACTAGTCATGAATCAGGTCAAAAAAGAGTACCGGTGCTCTAACCCGACCATGTCTCGGTACTTATCGGAGGTTCGAAAGCTTGAAAAGCATTTTTTTGGTTTTGAGGTACAATTCATCCCTTGAAAGGATAATTTCCTCGCAGACCAGCTTGCTCGGATAGCTTCTTCCCTATCACAAGTACCAAAAGGAGTCTTCTTGGAGCAACTCCAGAAGCTGTCTCTAGTGGAAACACTAGAGACATCTCCTATTGAGACAACCTCTCTAGAATACGAGGATACTTGGATGGATCCCATCTACAAGTATCTTCAGACGGGTTCCGCGCCCGATGATGATCTCGAAGCACATCGTTTATCCCGAAAGGCCAAAATGTATACTTTGGTCGAAGGAGTTCTCTAGAAATGAGGTACTCAAGGGGTACTTATGCGATGCATACCGCAGAGAGAAGGACTAAACCTCCTTCACGACATACACAGGGGCATATGTGGAGCTCATGCTTTCTACAGAACGTTGGTTGGTAAAGCCTTTCGACAAGGATTTTACTGGCCAACAGCCCTCTATGATGCCAAAGAGTTCGTTAAGAAATGTGTACAATGCTAGTTTCATAACAAGCAAATACATCAACTAGCTCATGTATTATAAACAATTCCTCTATCTTGGCCTTTTGCGACCTGGGGTCTCGATATCCTATGACTGTTCCCAAGAGCTCCAGGAGGTTTCGAGTTCCTTTTTGTGGCTATTGATACGTTCACAAAATGGATCGAAGCCGAACCTGTGATTGGGATAACAATGGAAGCCGCAAAACGGTTCATGATGAGAAGCGTAATTACTTGATTTGGAGTCCCAAGTTGAATAATCACAGACAATGGTAAACAATTTTCAAGCGCAAAATTTCAGGAATTTTGCGATGAGTTTGGTACCAAGCTCTGTTACGCCTCTATCGCCCATCCCCAAAGCAATGGGGCAGTCGAACGAGCGAATGGTCAAATAATGCAGGGAATTAAAACTCGAGTCTTCGACCAGCTTGTTAAGCGCTCTGGGGCTTGGGTACAAGAATTACCCTCAATATTATGGGCAGTTTGCATGACCGCTAGTCGGGCAACAGGCAAAACACCTTTTTCCCTAGTTTTTGGCGCTGAAGCCATGCTTCCGCCAGAACTAAAGATCAAGCCTACAAGGGTTGAGATTTTCAATGACTCAGTCCAAGAACAACTTCGAGCGGATGACATTAACCTACTCGAAGAGAAGAGAAATCAGGCCTTAATCCATTCAACAGCCTACCAACAAGCCCTGCGCAAATACTACGATCGTAAGGTCCAACCTCGTAGCCTTGCTATAGGTGACTTGGTATTGAGGAAGATTCAATCCCAGTCTAATCGGAACAAACTTTCCTCCAAGTGGGAAGGTCCTTACATAGTGGTCGAAGTTATGCGTCTAGGTTCGGTACGACTGGTAATGGAAGACGGTCGGGTTCTCTCTAATTCTTGGAACATCGACCAGTTACGCAAATTCTATGTGTAAGCGACCAACCATTTAATAACGCATTAAGTTTTTTCTATCTTTATTATTTTACTTTGAGTAGCGCTTTGATAATTCTTTCAACGATACTCTGGTCGAAGATCCGCCCTCGACCAGTTCCTAGTCGTGAGCTTTCTCATAACAATACACTGGTCGTAAGACATCCTACAACCAGTACCCAGTTCATCTTTACACTGGTCAAAAGGATGGTAACATCACCTAGTCGAAGCCTTTCCTCTCTGCACGTGGTCTCGCCCACTAGAAGAAACTTCCTAGAGTCGATTCGTTCCTCCCTTGTTGTTACCAACACAAAGAGCTTGGGTTCAAAACATGGTCAAAACAATGTCAAGCCAGCTCTTAGTACCTTAGTTTATTTCTTCATTCATCTTTTTGAGAAATAAATTAAGCCGAGTACACTTTTCAAATTTGCTCAACTACTCTTGATAAACTCGGTTTGTTTTAACTGGTCGGAGGAAGTTGCAACACCTAGTCGAAGACTCTCCTCTCTGCACGTGGTCTTGCCCACTAGAAGGAACTTCCTAACGTCGTTCTGTTTCTAACTCTTGCTACCAGAGCGAACATATTGAGTGCATTGAAATAAGTTGGACAATTTTTTTAAGGAACTCCATAAGTTTATCTAACTCAAGTTGACCGTTCTTGATTTGATTAATCTAATCGGAGATGGTAACATCACCTAGTCGAAGCCTTTCCTCTCTACATGTGGTCCTGCCCACTAGAAGGAACTTCCTAGTGTCAACCTGTTCCTACTCTTTCGACTAGTTCAAGATAATCGTGATCGACAAACTACAAGTTAGCTAAACCGCTCTCTTTTTCAGAAAACCCATTTAGTACTATTTACTCGGTTTATCTAAATAAACCACGCAAAATAGTCGGGGGCTAGGATAAAGTTATTAACTTGACTTCAATTCTTAGTCTTGCTCTTTTTTTCATTCATTATCTTATGAGTTACTAACTACTCGACAAGATGATTTTTCAGGAAAAAGGAAGGATTATATATCAACATCAACAAAAAAACTTGTCTTTACAGGACTCTAGTACAAACTACTCTGGCGAAGGGGGTCTTATTCGTATACCCCACGTGACTAACTCGGCGATCAGATGCATTGTCGCTATTAACAGCTCCGCTTCTGCTTCAGGGCAGGTGAAGTCGTCTACGCAGGCTGCAGATTTAGGCTGGGATCATGAGATTTAAGTTTTGCTAAGACAAATCTTATTCCCTCTTGAGTCGCATCCTTTATTGAGTCGAATTGGTTAGCCCTCAGAGTAGTCACCAACTCTTGCAAAGTTCTGACTTGTTCGCCGATGGCACTTGACTGAGCAGGCAAGGTGTCATCATGAGGAGTAATCCCCTCAGCATGAAGCCCACCGAGTACATTGTTCAGAAGTGAAACGTTGTCTTGAACATTAATCTTCAAAGCCTTCATTTCCTCCTAATTGCGAGTCGAAGCCTCGCAGAGTCGTTTTACTTGTAATACTTGTTCTGAAAAGAATAAGGCCAGTCAAATAAAATGACCTTGAGAAGAAAACAAAACCAATTATAGGTAAAGTTTGCTTACCAACGAGTTGAGAATCTAACTTCTTAACTTCTTCAGCGTGGGCTACAGTGTCCTTAAGGTAACGCTGCTCCCACTTCTCGACCTCTTGATCTTTATCTGAAAGGAAATGAGATTCAGAAAAAGAAGAGAAGGTCGAAAGCAGTCTTAAGTTCAACACTTACCACTTAGTTGTCCCTACAACTTTTGGTTTGCAGAGTTTACCTCCTGAAGCTTCTTTTGGAGGTCTTCTTTCTCCTCCCTTAGCTTTTTCGTCTCGGCTTTTTCGTAGTCGAGAGAATCAGCTAAGTTCTTCTCGTCGCTCTTAAGCCTACAAACGGAAATGGTAGACGTCAGCAAAGAACCTGGTCGTAAGTTTTTCTATGACCAAGTCCTTGTCGTAAGATCTTCTACAACAAATACTCTGGTCGTAAGTCCTCCTACGACCAGTACCTAGTTGTAAGATTTTCTACGACAAACCCTACAAGTACTACGTAAGTAGTCAAAACATAAAAGGCTACAGAAAGCGGTTACTTACCATTTCTCTGCCTGTTCGCAGAGTTCCGCTTTCTCCTGTCGCAATTGGACAAGTTGCCTGTTATATTCAACAGCGGTAACAATTTGCTCCAACACTCTCTGCGTAAACAAAGACAGTTAGAAACGAGAAAAGGTATGAGTGCAAATACCGAATAGCAGGTACTTACATTCATTGCCCTTCGTGCAAACGAAGACACGACCCTCGTGGGATTCCTCAGTTCATCAACCTCTCGGACTCGGTCCCACCACACCTCTTCGAGACGCGCGTCATCGAAGACATCCCCTCCGTCATGAATGTTTTTAGGGTGGACACGAGCGCGGGGTCTAAGAGCTGAAGATCCCACAATGGAAGACGGCCCGAAGAAATCAGAGGTGAAGTTGGCATATTCCTCCTCCTTGGATTCAGTAACGCTAGCTCCTCCTTGAGGGCCTGGAGGAACATCTGCGACAACCTCCTCTCTAGCGCGACGCTTTGATACCTCCGTGGTATCAAACGCCGCCTTCGCGTCGGTCTCTACAGCCACTCCGGTGGTCGTAGCTGTTGCTGAATCTACAACCACCCCTGTGGTCGTAGCTGCTTCTGACTCTACGACCGCTCTAATGGTCATAGCCACATCGGCTGCAACGGCACCCTCCACCATTTGGACGGTGGTTGACCCTTCAACCACCGCCACTGTTGTTTCTTTGCCTGCCAAAGAAACTGCAGTGGGTTCCTTGGTAGAAACGTCCTTAATGACGAGAGGAGCCACGCTAAGACCATAAAAAGGAAAGCATGATCAGGTGGTAAAAAGCAAAAGGTAAATTGTTGTCCCTACACTTTTGTCTCTTTTACATACCTCCGAGTGTTAGATGTGATCTTGAGTTTGGAAACAACCCTCCCTAAAGAAGGTTTCTTCGACTTTTTGTCAACCACGTCTGGTTGAGAATCAAGTTGAGGAACATCCACAACCATGTCTGATCGTGGGCCTTGATCGAGCGCCATCTCTCTTTGAGCCTTTTGGCTCTCCGGGTGGTCGAGACGTGTCTTGACCGCCTCAACGGTAGCACTGCCCTCGACCACGGGTACTGCTGGCGCAACCGTCTCCTTCATAAAAGACATGAAACTTTTTTTAACTCTCCTTCTCTAGTCACTAGACAAAGCCACAGGAAGAAGAAACTGCGAAAGTCTTAATAGAAGGATACCTTGGTCTTACGGGCTTTGCGTTTGAGAGGTTCGAGTGCCTCAGCCGCCGCAACTTGTGTTACAGCCATATCTGCGGCAAACTTCGCAAAAGGTTTAACCGGGCCAAAGGAGCTCAAGCTTGAACCTCCCTTGTCGACGGCTTTAACGAGCCGACGCTTCTTGGCAGGGGGAGAAACAAGCTACCCTACTGCAGCCGCACCAACAACCATCAGTTCGACTTCCTCATCGTCCCGACGGTTCTCCATACCTACTTTCTGCAGAAATCAGAAAGAGAGATATTATAAAATGGTCGTAAGTTCTTCTATGACTATTACCATATCGTAAGCTTTTCTACGACAACCCCCTGGTCATAAGTTCTTCTACAACCAGAACCTGATCGTAAGTTTTTTTTCTACGATCAGTACTCAGTCATAAGTCCTTCTATGACTACAAAGTCCTAAAGATAAAATCAATTCTTGATTACCTTTAGGCGCTCCACCTTGTCTTCCAGGGACAGGACCGCCAAAATTGGAGGAGGAGCAACGTTCGATGGCTGGGGCTTCTCGCAGATGAGCTTGACCCAAGTGTCAATATCTTCTTGCAAGAGGTCTACAAGGATAAGAGAACCTTCAATAAAGCCAATTTTGAAATCAACAAAAAGAATGCTAAAATTGAAGTTAACTTACCCTCCTCGTAGTCCCTAGTCGGGTCTTTCGACCCAGAATACCTCCACATTGGATAGGCCCTCTTCTTTAGAGGGCTGATACGGCGTGTGATGAAATCCTTCACCACATGCCATCCGGTAAGCCCCTCTTCCTTCAAGTCTGCAATAGCTCGAATGAAAGGGGCAATCTGGCCAAGGTCCTTGGGAATCGAATCCCAGGAAGGGACCTTCTCGGCCGGCTTCCCGGCAAAGGAGAGGTTGTCCTCGTTGGTGATCTCCCAATAGAACCACCTCTTTTTCCACCCCGGCCATGACGACCGGGTAAACATCAGAATGTACTCCCTCGACTTACCGTCGTGAAGTTTCAGACTACAGCCACCGGCAATTCCGCCTAACTGAGTCATTTTGTAGTAATACCAGAACAACTCCAGGTCAGCTGGAATCCCCAGGTAGGCCTCGCAAAGGTACACAAACTCCCCCAACATTGTAATTGAGTTGCGAACAAGATTCACCAACTCTACTTGGAAGTATTCGAGTACCAATGTAAGAAAAGAATGAGTGGGTAATCGAAGACCACACTCACAGAATGCTTGGAAGACGGGGATTTGCCCCATCTCCTCTGATGGCCAATGTTGCCTGACAGCCTCGATCCATGTCATGAATTCTGCCTTCGGGATCTTCTCGGAATCAACCAAAGCTTGAATCTTGGCCGCATCTATCTCCGATTCAGCCCAGTGGGAAGCGGCTCCGGCCATTTCTCCCAAAAAAACTAAAGGTTTGCATGTGGAAGGATTGAATAAGAAAAGCTCGATTTGGTCGACGGTGGAGAACTCGGAAGTTTGAACAGCAAGAGTAATTTGGGGGAAGGTAAAAGACCTTATCCTCACCCGCGGTGAATCTTTATAACCACATGCCTGAAGTTGAAAAGACATGGCTACCCAATGGTTGCCAACGCTTCGGGAACTGCTCCAACAGACAAAGGTGAGGGAGTTGATTGGGATTCTTAAATTTGTCTGCTCAAGGAAGTCAGGTCTGTTTTGACACCTCAAGCGAAATTACCTTCTTGACCAAGTCTTTTTCTGGTCAAACGCAACAACGGTTGGAAAGTTTCTACTTCCAACCACAGTACTGTGACCACTCGATGATCATTAGATCTCCTACGACCACCTTGTAAGTCGCAAGGTTATCCCATAACTTTCTTGACTAAGTAAATTTCTGGTCAAATGAAACACTAGTCGAAGAGTCTTTCCTTCGACCACCTTTCTACGACCATCTACTGGTCGTAAGATCATCTACTGCTCCTTCCTCAAGTAAGCTATTTTTTGCTTAAGCTGGGGGGCTAGATGACGAGGATATAACAATCCTCATTTAATTATTTATCTATAATTTATATTATGAGGTAATAATGACGTCACATAACTCTTGAGTATACCCCTTAAATGTTAATAAGGGAGAAGCTAGAGGTCGTAAGTTCTTCTACGACCACCCTGTAGTCGTGGGTCTTCCTACGACTACCCCATAGTCGTAAGTCCTTATACGACTATCCTATGATCGTAAGCTCTACTACGATCAGTATGCGGTCGTAAGCTTTTCTACGACCACCACCTGGTCGTAAGATCTTCTACGACCAGCCCCTAGTCAACAAGGCTCACAGATATGTGGGGCTAGTTGATAAGGGAATCTTTCGCACCGTATTCAAGATACAGACAGTAAGCTACGCCGTTATTCCCTGAGATAATGGCACAATTTTAACTCCCTTTTATGATGATAATTGCCTAGCGACGTGGGAATGTTTTGACTCCCGCAATAACCTCCAGTAACGGCTCCATGATCTAGAGCGTTAAGTGACCTTTTATTGAAGATCCAATAGCGCGCACCCTGAAGACAGTATAAAAGGCAAGGATCATTAGGGCAAAGGGGAGAGCGATTTTAGAAGCACAATACTCTAGTTTTTTGGCTCGATCTTGTAATCCAGCATACTCAATACATAAACACAGGAGTAGGGTTGTTATTCTCCTAGGAGAAGACCCGAATCTGTATAAAAATCCCCGTGTCTTCATCTCTGTGTGATTTTGAGCCTAGAGGAACCCCCGAATCAAACAATCTTTACGTAAGTTCGGTCCTAAAACACCGACAAGGTTCAACCGAGGAAAGCAACGCGTCGATTGAAAATCAACGGTGTAGATTGCGTGGATTGTTCGGACGGTCCGAACGTCCCAACGCATCTGGTCAGTCCGTTTCGAATCGGACGGCTCACGCATTTCAAAGGATTGGGCTGAGCCCTTAGAACGTGGCGGGGTCGGTTCTAAAGGAACACGGCTGGGTCTAAACCATGTTGCTAGGGTTTGAGTCACTACAGTTCTAATTGGCTTGGGCTGGGTCTAAGGTCAGCTTAAACTAAAATCAAACTTCAAAAGTTTAACCAGAGGGTTAAAAATATCAAATAAATTTATAAAAATACGAAATTTTTCAGAGAAGCTACTGGGATGATATATGTCCCAAATACATTTTGAAAACTCACTAATCATGGTTTAAAATACTGATTTTAAATTCTAAACTAAAAAGGGTTTAAAAGAAACATAGGTTTTTCATAAGTCAAAACTGATTTCTAAAAATTTGACAAAAAATATCTTAGTTTGTGAAAAATAAACTAGTATTTGATAAAATTAGTTCCCAGAGTTCTTTACTAACAAAATTTTGAAGTTTCTTGTTGGAGTTTCCATTCAAGTTTTAGGTTTGATCTAAATTTGATGTTTTTAATTGTAACCAATTATGCACATGCTTCAAATGACATGTATGCTTATGAAATGCAGATAATTACTATTTATTAAAACCGAGGCCGTTAGAAACCTCCCCCACTTAAGAGAATCTCGTCCCAAGATTCCAGGTAGTTTAGAAGTTGGAAAAGAATGATGCTGAACAGTTCTTTTCTAGAAATACAACATCTGTTGTTTTTATTTCCTTCAAAGATAGAAAAGGAATATAAACAACATCTGTTGTTTTGATTTCCTTTAAAGATAGAAAAGAAAAACAACAACATCTGTTGTCTTTATTTCCTGCAAAGCTAGAAAAATAAAGATCATTAAGAACAATATGGTGTTGTTATTATATCTTTTTACATTGTTTTGTTTAACCTTGCCTTTCTTGAGTCGAAAGCACATCAATCATGGAAGAGGTGGGGGTATTCAAGCCTCATTAGGTTTTCTCGCTCCCAAGTGGCATCCTCTTCGGTGTGGTTACTCCACTGGATCTTCAAGAACTTGACGGTGTGATTTCTTGTCATGTGTTCGATTTCATCGAGGATACGCACCGGTTGCTCTTCGTAGGAAAGATCGGGTTGGAGATTAAGAATCTCATAAGCAGTTGCTTCGGTAGAAACACGAAGGCGTTTCTTTAGTTGAGAGACATCAAAAGTATCATGTAACACTGAAAGAGAGTCTGGTAATTCCAATTGATAGGCCATAGCTCCTCATTTTGCAAGGATTCGGAAAGGTCCAATATAACAAGGTGCTAGCTTTACCTTCACCGGAAAGCGATGAGTGCCCTTCATCGGTGATACCTTAGATAGACATGATCATCTACCTCAAAGCTTAACTCACGACAACGATGGTCAGCATAGCTCTTCTGACGAGACTATGCAGTACGCAGTCAGTCTCGGATCAAACGAACCTGCTCTTCGGCTTCCACCACCAAGTCTGGACCATAGAACGGTCTTTCCCCAGACTCGGACCAGTTCAGAGGTGTCCTACAAGCTCTTCCATACAATTCTTGAGAAGGTGACATTTGAATGCTTTCTTTGTAGCTGTTGTTGTAGGAAAATTCCACATACGGCAAGCACTTCTCCCAGTTCTTGCTATATGACAGCACACAAGCTCTGAGAAGATCTTTCATTACTTGATTCACCCTCTTGGTTTGACCACTAGTTTGAGGATGATAAGCAGTGCTGAAAGAGAGTTCAGTCCCCATTACTTGATGAAGACAATTCCAGAAGTATGAGGTAAACTGAGGGCCACGATCAGAGACAATGACCTTCGGTACACCATGGAGATAAACAATTCTGGAAAGTAGAGCACTGCTAGCTTATGGCCATTGAAGGTGGTTTTGACAGGAATAAAATGTGCTACCTTTGTCAGATGATCAATGATCACCCAAAATGTATCGGACCCACTTTGAGTCCTTAGAAGACCGGTAACAAAATCCATACCGATCTCCTCCCACTTCCACTAGGGAATAGGCAGCGGTTGAAGGGTACCAGCTGGCTTCAAGTGTTCGGCTTTGACCATTTGGCAAATATCACATTCAGCAACATATTGTGCAATTTTCCTTTTCATTTGGCTCCACCAGATTATCTTCTTCAAATCCTGTACATCTTGGTACTCCCAGGATGTATAGAAAACCTGGAGTTGTGAGCCTGTTTAAGAATTAGCTCTCTCAACTGGGGATCTGAGGGTACCACCAAACGGTTGCCGTACTGAATGATACCTTGGGCGTCTTCAAAAAATTCCTTGGCTTTATCCAACTTCAGATTTTCCCGGATTTCGGCTATCTCAGCATCGGTTTTCTGAGCTTCAAAGATGTGATCCTCAAGGGTGGATTTCACCTCTAGGGCAACGAGAAATCCTTCCTCAACCATTTCAAGACTTAAACGCTGAAACTCAGCACACAAACCTTTATCAAGAGGTGTTACCGACAAGCAGTTGCACTGCAACTTTCTGCTCAAAGCATCGACAACTATATTGGCTTTGCCTGGGTGATAATGAATTCCCATATCATAGTCCTTGATCAGCTTAAGCCATCTTCTTTGCCTCATATTCAGATCAGCTTGAGTGAAAATGTATTTCAGGCTCTTATGATCAGCATAGATCTCGCAACGATTACCGACGAGGTAATTGTAACACCCTGGCTATGCGGAAGCCAAAATGTTACCTAAAAGACTAATACAATGACAATACGGAATACTTTCAACCATCTTTCAAATAGTAGCATAAAAAAATCACTATCTAGTAGGATGAATATAAGAATTGAATCAGAACTCGTCAACAAATCAATCTCAATCATCCAGTCATAGTGAATCAATTATGATAACACTATCAAGAGTCTATACGAAGATCACTAAGCCATTACTAATTCAACCATATCATGAAGGATGATAATATCAACCATCAACCAACCATTCATGAATGAATGACATAAAGCTAATATTCAATGCTAGCACAACCTATAATTATCTAATAGAAGCATATCATCTACCAATTAAACATAAATCCATTGATGAAACCTTCTCTATATCAACTAATCAAGAGCATTCCAACATTACTAGGCTCAAGCAGTTATTAATCCAATAACTACATCTAGAGCATCAATGATCTGCAATTCAACGAGGATGATAGAATAATCAAATCAAACCTTCTAATCCATCGAATGGATTAAATGAACTTAAACAACAAGGAATTAAAAACATAACTGGATCATCCATGATCACAATCAAAACACTCACCACAAAGGGTGGTCACAAAATGAAATCTAAAGAATTATCAAGAATATGACTTATGGATAACTGGACTAGTTTATTCATTGTGATTTGTGTTTATGTGACGTGCACCATGTCTACCCCTTCCCATGCATGTCGCTACCTCGAGAGGTACCTAGCAAGCACAACACAACAAGTGTGAGTCCATGATCAACAAAGTGCAATAGTAAATCAAACAGAGCATCATAAGTAGTCAAAGGAAATAAACAACCACATCATGAACAACATCATTATATACCAATCACATCATGAACAACATCATTATATACCACAAATCCATCTCTTATGCAGAAATGCAATGAACATATCATGAATACACATTCTTCACTTCTTTGCAATTACCGATAATGCCGAGTAGTGTATCCGTCCATACATACTCTAGGCCTGTGCCCTCTAGGCACAGGGATCCAAAGCCCACACTCCAAGTCATGTAACTTTCTCACCGACCTCACCAGATTAGTTACATGACTTTCCACGAGTGTGGGGACCAAACCCGTCTAATGCATGACGGGGATCCAAAAACATACTCAAGGCCAGTGCCCTCAAGGCACAGGAATCCAATGCCATGATGCAAAATGTAAAGCATGATATCAACTCATCATGAAATGTAATGCTTATCAACATTATCAAACTTAAAGCTTCATCACTAAACCATGGCATTCATCAATTATGAAGCAAAGCAACACAATATTACTAGCTGCACTTGCCCACTATCATTATCATGATTCATCAATGTCATCATTAACAAGGTAGCCTCATTACTCACCTTGTCCCCATCACCATTACCATGTACACGTCATCATTTAAACATTGCCATGTAAGCATCCTCATGTAAACACTACCATGTAAGCGTCATCACATAAACATTAGCATGCGTCGTCAGGTAAACATTTACATGTAAGCTTCATCACATAAGTACCAACATAAAAACATCATCATTAAACTATGGCATTCGTGCTCATCGCATTACCAAGCATCAATCATCAACAATCAACTATGGCATTCATCAAGTATGAAATATAAGAACTCATTAATACTACTTGCACTTGCCTCAACCGTGAGACGGAAGACAAAAGGCGGAACGCCCTAGCACCGGAATTCACCACCTCCTCATGCACCGGCTGCAGCACCTTCACCAGCAAAAACCAATCCACAACCATCATCGCACTATGCCCCACTCCCATCCATCTCTTTCCCCTAGAGTTGCATACATAGGAACATTTACTCCACGTACATATTCCATTGAAGCTAGCTCTTACCAAGCCATCAAGGAAGGTAAACATCACTCAGAATTCGAAGCAAGTAATAATAAATATGCTAGTTTATCATTCAGTTGACGGCTATGTTCGCAATAATAGTCTTAATGAATTCCACCATTCCCACGAGTCTGCTACTTCACTCGTCTGATCATTCTTTACTTTGTCATGACCTTCGTCCATAGGTTCAGACTTCTCTAGAGGCATCCTAAGCCACAACTGCATATTGGTTAGGCCTTGCAAGATATGATTCACAACTCTAGCATAGTTGGCACAAGAAGATCTCCTAGGAGGAGGAGGAACACATGCCTGCAAGGAGAGATGAGACGCCCACGCGATCTCTTATTTCAGTGTGACCTCCGAATCCAACCGTAGCTGCTCATCTTCTGAAGGATGTCATTGCCCCTCAACCGCACTAACCAAGCATTCCTCCCGGGAGAGCCACAAGGGCGAACACCTGCTTGGTGCAGGCAGCACTCGGCTTGTCTGCGACAATGCAGGATCCACACGAGGTCTCCACATCTAGGCCATCCTCCACGAAGGCCAGTGTCACGCCAGCGCCGGTGCGCCGGAGGACACCTGCTAGCATGACCGCCTCCATCTCCTTTGTGCCCAAGGAGATGGGCATGAGAACCTTCTTCTTGGGTGGGAGCGGCGACGAGATGGCCGCTGCGATGGCGGAGAGCGAGGGGCGTGCCCACACAGAGAGCGAATGGCGGTGGCCGAGGCGGCGGGAGCGCAGTAGCCAAAGGATGCGGCGGAGGCGGCGCGAGAGAAGCCAGGGCGTGGGCATGGCGGAAGAGAGGCGTCGGGGGAGGCAAGTCGTGCCGGGGGAAGCAGGATCGAGAGGGTGGGGAGGCGGCTACTCAACGAGGGAGCGGGAGGAGCTGAGCCTGGCCCCAGGCCGTCGGCTGCACCATAGGGAAAAATGGGGAGGCGGCTGCACAGGGAAAGGGTAGGGGAAAAAATGGGGTAGCTAGGGTTCACCTCCATTTGGTTCTCTTTAATACTAGTTAGTCCCCCACATGGGCCTCAGGGCCATGGGCCGAAGGCCCAGGTTCCTTTCCAAACCTAAAATTTCTGAAATTCAACTAAATAATTCTATTTAATTTCGCCTCTAATTCATTTAATTCTCTATTGACTGAACGAGATATTACAGTAATGTCGCCAAATCTTGAGAGCATGGACTACAACTGCCAATTCCAAGTCATGAGTAGGATAATTTACTTCATGAGGCCTCAACTGCCTGGATGCATATGCCAGAACTTAGCCCTCTTGCATGATAACACAACCAAGTCCATGGCGAGATGCATCACAATAAATATCAAAGTTCTTGTGAATATTTGGCAGAGTGAGAACTGGAGCTTTGGTCAGGAGTTTTCTCAAAAGCTGAAAACTTTCTTCACACTCGGCTGACCATTCAAACTTCTTATCCTTTTTCAAAAGCTGAGTCAAAGGTCTTGAAATTTTAGAGAAATTTTCAATGAACCTACGGTAATAACCCGCAAGTCCAAGAAAACTTCGGATGTCAGAAACATTCTTGGGCTGACTCCAGTTTAGTACATATTATACCTTGCTTGGATCAACAGTGATAACACCTTTGGATAACACATGTCCCAAAAAGTTGACTTTCTTGAGCCAGAACTCACATTTGCTGAATTTTGCATACAGCTGATGCTTACGAAGTGTTTCCAACACAAGCCTCAAATGCTGCTCATGCTCTTCATTAGGCTTGGAATAGTTGAGGATGTCATCAATAAACACGACAACGAACTTGTCCAAATATTCCATGAACACTGAATTCATGAGGTTCATGAAATATGCAGGTGCATTTGTCAAGCCAAAAGACATAACAGTGTACTCGTACAGACTGTAACGAGTAGAGAATGTTGTCTTTGGGAAGTCCTCGGCCCTGACCTTGATTTGATGATAGCCCGATTGCAAATCAATCTTGGAAAAGACTCGGACTCCAGTCAATTGGTCAAAAAGATCATCAATGCGAGGAAGAGGATACTTGTTTTTGACAGTGACTCATTTAACGGACGGTAGTCCACACACAACCGCAAAGTCTTGTCTTTCTTCTTGACAAAGATGCCCGGGCATCCCCAAGGCGAGGAGCTCAGTCGAATAAATCCCTTGTCAAGCAATTCCCCAAGCTATCATCTCAACTAGCTCATTGGGAGGCATCCGATAAGGTCTCCTTGATATTGGAGCAGTACCGGGTACTAGTTCGATCATGAACTCCACCTCACGATCCGGGGGCATGCTTGGAAGGTCTTCAGAAAAGACATCTAGATACTCACAAACTACTGATACCATCTCCAAGGTAGGGGTGGTATCAACTTTCAAAGCAAAAGGATGAGAACCAACTGTCTTGGAATGAAAAACAACTTGAATGCCGTTTTCATTTGTCACAGAAATGGACCGTTGAGCACAATTAATTTCCCCTGATTCTTGGATAGCCAATCCATTCCCAAGATGGCATCCAACCCTTTCGAATCTATTACTATCAGATTTGCCAAAATTCTACCCCTTGAATCTCTATTTTGCTGCCACGGCAGATTTGATCAGTTTTAAAAACCGATCCAGGTGATTTAATAAGATAAGGCGGTTGGAGTGTATGCATGTCTAACTGATGTTGAACAGCAAATTGACTCTTGACAAAAGAATGGGATGCTCCAGAATCAAATAGAACAGCAGCTGGACTGAAATTAACAAGGAGAATACCGAGAACGACGTCAGGTGCATCAACTACCTCTTCTGCAGTAATCTGTTTCACGTGACCTCGGGCCTGAGCTGGATCATCCTTGACTGGCTGCTTCTGTGGTCGTGCTAGGTGTACAGGCGCTAGATGAGGCCGAACAGGAGGCAAACCACGAGCCTTTGCGAAGCATTGGTTAGCAAAATGTCCGGGACGCCCGTAGTGAAAACAAATAACACCAGGCTTGACATTGTTGGCATTCTAAGACTGATTCCCAACAGTTCTCGGCTGCCCCGTAGGTGGAGGAGGACGATGTGCAACCATTTGCGGCCTCGGTGGAGTTGGAGATGGAGCTCGAGGAGGCTGAGGCTGCCACATACGCGGTCTTGGCGAACTGCCACTAGAGGCAATCTGAGCAGCCCTCTTCTGCTTGCGTGCTTCATCCAAAGCTTTGCCCTTGCTTTTAGCTATGATGGCTTTGTTGACAAGATGCTAGAAGTTTCTGAAATCCTGAACTGCCAAAGCCATCTGCAACTCCTCAGTCAAACCATTCATGAATCTGTTTCGGCGACGAAGGTCAATCGAAATATCATCAGGTGCGTAACGCACCAGGAAGTTGAACTCATGAAGGTACTCGGTCACAGTCTTCTGCCCTTGCTTAAGAGTGAGGAATTCTTGCTGCTTGATCATCATAACCCCTTCTGGAATATGGGCGTCGCGGAAAGCTTCTTTGAACTCGTCCCAAGTCGGGACGTGTCCAGCAGGCTGGATGGCATGAAAGTTATCCCACCAAGCACTTGCCGCGCCATCCAACTGATAGCTGGCAAAAAGAATCTTCTCCCTCTCCAAACATTGAGCAATAAACATCTTCTTCTCTATCGCTCTCAGCCAATCTTCTGCTTTCATCGGATCTTCAGCATTAGAGAACACCGGCGGGTTGGTCCGCTAAAAATTAGCGAGCCCTCCCTAAGCACGGTGACCTGCTGCTACTCCAGTTGATCCGGGAGTGGAAGAAGTGTTGCGCACTATCTGCTCCAGAATGCACATCTTGTCCATCTGGTTGCGCTCTATCTGCGAGAGCACCTCAGCCATTATGGGTGGCGGAGGAAGCTGTTCCTCATGCCGACCACCCTGCTCACCACAACAACTAGACGGTTCTGCCTGGTCTCCCTGAGAGTAAAGATCATTGACAAAAGCAAAGCGGGATCTCGAGGGGTGAAGATCCCTCGTCCTGCTGTACGCGAGAACGAGTTGTAGGTCCTATCATACTATTGCCATACAACTGTTAGCAACTCAACAAGGATTCACTCGAAAGAGCACAACTCAAAATTCTGGACAACAAAGGAACGGTACTAAACTTAGCATGCAAAATGATATGAAATGCACCAAAATCAACACCAAATGATCACAAGATCCATTAAACAGCAAGCAGCAAGCTTCGGCACAGTTACATCCATATATGTCTGTAGACAACATGACCACTGCCCAAAACAAAAGTCTTCCAACAGAACAAACGAAAGCTATCCTATTACATATATTTAAGAGATAGCTACTAGTTGATTACAAACCTTAGCACGAGTGCTCATCATGCATGGACTAGACAAAGTGATCCCAGTTGAAGTTCACCAGAAATTCATCTAAAAGATAAGCTCCAGGTGATCCCGTGTCTATTAGGTCCAATGGACTGATGAGATGCCTCAGAGAACCTCGCAAAGTAACGTGACCTCTAGGGGGTGCTGGCTGCTGTGCGCGAGGAAAATCTGTAGACATCCGGGCTTGGCGACGTTGTCCATAGGTAGGTACAAACCCCGCCATTTCCGGAAGTCGATAATATGGTGGTGCAGCAGCGGTGGGGGATGTCTCGTTGTCACCATAAAGCACGTTACAGGGAACGCGATTCATGCTGACTCCGATCCTAAGGTACTCCTGGGCTTCCCTAAGACAAATACTGGTCTCCCACACCAGGTACACCGGCAAATGATGGATTTGGTCCATAATGTGAACCAACCTCACCAGCTGGCGCACATGTGGGTCGTCTCCAAATTGAATCCCATCGAACGTGTTCACCTCTGCTCCAGGGCCTCGCTTCGGGAAGTGATAGTAGGGTGGTTGAGACAACTCCGTCAAATCATGACGAAGAAGGCTCATCATCCCACTAGCTGCTTCCTGAACAGCCATGGCTTCAGAGGTGGCATGTACTTGGATACAGTATGGGACGCTTCTCGTCACCTATCTTGCAATAACATTGATCACAGCTCAATACTCCTCCATACCCGGTCCTCTGTCCCGACAATAGATAGCATACTACGGTTGGTAGGTGAAGTTAGACCGCCACATCATTTCCCGCAACAATGCCGGGTATCCTTCCACTTCTTCAGCTCGGGTCTGCTTAACCAAATACCACCCGTTCGTCTACAGACAAAAAGACAAGGTAACGGAGCAATTTAGTTCGTAATTCCAACTGAAAGTTGGGGTAAGAAATGATACTAAGATGGATAAGAAATAAAGGATGTCATACTTAAGTTTTCTGAAATTATTTTGATAAGTTAAAAATAATTTCACAGAAGACTTTCTAATGCTAACAACCATACTATTTCTAACCTACAGTCAGTATGGCTCTGATACCAATGCTGTGAGGACCCCTGGTATTGGATCGGTTCCAAATCAAAAGATTATACCAAAGGCATAATTTTTGACAGGGAACAAACCCAATGCCAGGTTCCCAGATATGTGTCTCACATTAGTTCCCAAGATCAAGACTAATGTGCACATATCCTATACAACATTCGTACACAGTCATACAAGTCATACAACATATATACATAACACTAAACTTTACAAGACTGGGTTCGGTACAACTTATACAAGTGACCAGCAGTCATCTAACAAAAGTTTTGCAGCGCAAACAAAATATAAACAGAAAAAGTTCCAACTAAGTTTGCCCTAACACCCTCAGGCAACTGAGTGGAGGTAGAAATAGCATCATTCGTTAGCGTCGCCTTGATCAGCGCTAACGGATGTGTCGTACACATAACCGTCCTCACCTGCAACAAGTGGTTAAAGCACCTGAGTGCAAAAAGGTACTCGCAAGACTTATACAAAACTACTAAAAGAAAGTGTTTAGTAGAACCTAACCAAAGGATTAGAACTTTTATATGCATAAGGCTGACAACAGAGAAGGTTATAGTGGCAAAGTTTTGCATAAAGCAACAAGTTGTACACCTATACTTACAAGTTTTGCTAAGGCAAGTTTTATAAACAAGTTTGGACTAAAACAACAAGTAATTAAGAATTAATCAACAACAAAACAATGTCAAAGTGGCTATCCACTTTGACTAATTAACATGCATGAATAACCCTTTATGCCGAACCAAGTATACCCAAAAACAACAATTTATCTCAAAAATCCATACTCTAGTGTCCATCCAAACAAGTGTCGTCCGCGACCGTGGACACGGCTATTCGAATAGTTTTAACCCTACAGGGGTGTACATCTTTACCCACACGACTTGGGTAGCCTATAAGCCTTTGGATGCCTCCGAACAATGACACACTTCCTTTGGTATGCTGGCTAGGTAAACCAAGACTCAGTATTTTTCAGCAAGTTGATATTATTGAGTTGAATCACCCATGTGTGACGAATCCCGCTTAGTACAAATGACTGATAGCACCTGCTAACCGGGGCACACATGTTGTATCAGGAATGCCGATCCAATGAACTGAATCTAAACCTGTGCTCACCTACACATATTAAATTGCAATCGGAGCCCTACGAAACATGTGATCAAACACACATGTCCTCACTCCACCTGTTCCTCAACTCAATAACATCAGCCCCTTACTTAACCAAGCAACGCCCATACACCACGTGTGGAAGTATGTAAGGTTCTTGAATTGACAGGTCAAAGTTCGGTCCTTAACGATCCGGACAAGACTACCACATTCCCAAGTCTCGTGCACGAAGGAACCATCACTATCAAGCACATGTCTAGATCTAACAAGTTTTTATCACTCAAAGTTAAGCTTAACTTTCAGTTTTAACAAACTGAACAAAGAAACCAAGACTATAATTCAAAAAGTGTTTCCCATGACCAAAAACATAAGCTTGTCAATCAACTAACGGTCTACTGACTTGTAAGGCTAAGCAATTAACTAAAGACCAAGTATTTCAACAAAGATTACTACCTTAAGCTTAAGTGTATGATCAGATTAAAGGTAAACCACAAAGATTGGGATATATAACTAACTAACTCAATAAAAATTATTGATACTTGAAAAATAGCATGCACACGCTTATCATCGATTTCAAAATACTAAAGTATCAAACTGGATCAAGATGGTGCAAGAGGATGCTTGCCTTGGTAAAAACCACTTGTTCACTTTCTCGTTGATCGAGGTATAATCACTGCTGTCGGAAAACCGTAATATAAAAGAGCAATAACTAATGATCATCAAGATAATACCAGATACCAAAATGCTGAAAAGATGCATGACCAAAGTTACCAATGTGCAAGTGATTTAACGAACAAAAATACTTATGTTCAAACTATTTTTAGTAAAGGAAGTAACCCAGATTAATAAATGCTAGCACTAATCGACAGGTATAAAAGGTTTAACTAATGAGCTACAGTTCTGGTCGAAAATCCGACAACAGAACAATAGCTCCAGAGAGCTTGCTTGGCAAAAATGCCGGAGCTAAGGTCCAAGTCGGCGCTAGCTAAATATCAAAATGGATTCACAAGGAAACTACCTGAGCTAAAAAATGTCCAGAGATCCAAGAAATAGCTCTGAAGATGGTGACCGAAAAGATGGTGATGAAAGCTTCACGTGAACAAGATAGTCTAGGCCAAAACAAAAGGAGTGAGTGATCAGGATTGCTTAAGCAAAGCTCCTAGATGCTCTAGAAAGAAGGGATTGAACAATGGCTCACCAGTTTGGAAATGAGGATGAAAGAACTGAAGCTGACCGGTAGAGTAGAAATTCAAAAATCCTGTCAACCATTTACAAATTGATTGAGGGGTTTTGCTCAACATATCCTAGAACATAATATGACGTGCAAAAGATTGGAGATATCTCTCTGAGCGTGAAGATGACACGGGGATGGTTTTCAGGGCATGCTCTGGACAGTAAGATGACAACCTTGGTGTTCCAAAGCTACAAGAGAAACCAAGAACTCCAATTAGTAGGATGATCTAGGCATGAAGATAAGGGAGTAAGGAAAACAAGAACGATGGTCACGCCTTCACAGTGAGGAAGAACCGGATGCTTCAACAAATTGGCCGAAGTAGTGAAAGATTAGATTTTATAGTTTTCTCTCCGGAGAGAACGAGAAAAACTCATGCGTGGCAACAATCGCAGCAATGTGATGCCAATGGCGCTGCATGCACCGTAAAACACAGGCTCTAAGCCACCTCAACGTCGATGTGCTCAGAGCTGGCGAAATGGCGTGGAGAAGATGAAGTTGAGTCACTGACTTGTGGGCCCGAGCGGTCAATCTCAACAGCGAAACAAAACGGTGAACTCAAACGAATGTGGATGGTTCGATCGCAAACGAACGACTCAGATTGAGTGGGATGTTCGGACAGTCCGAACGGCCCAACTCATATTGACCGTGCGATCGAAATCCAATGGTCACGAAAAAGGGGTGCGCCGTTGGATCTGGATTCAACGGTTGACATTGAAGGGATGTTCGGACGGTCTGAAACCATTCAATGCGACAGTCCGATCTAGATCCAAAGGTCCAAAATCAAGGCACATTTGTACGGTCCGAACGACCCAATTGAGCCTGGTGGTTGCTTTTGAATCTAATGGCTCGCGCGCGTTGTGCTTTCCCATTCGAAAAATCGCACGGCCCGAGAAAATTGCGAATGGTCCGATTGAAAATCGACGGCCCAGATTGCATGGATCGTTCGGACGGTCCGAACGTCACAACTGATATGGTCCATTCATTTCAAATCGAATGGTTTGCGTGATAGGTTCAACCGAGGAAAGCAGTGTGTCTGATTGAAAATCAACGGTATAGATTGCGTGGATTGTTGGGATGGTCCGAATGTCCCAATGCATCTGGTCAGTCCGTTTTGAATCGGACAGCTCGCGCATTTCAAAGGATTGGGCTGAGCCCTTAGAACGTGGTGGGGTCGGTTCTAAAGGAACACGGCTGGGTCTAAACCATGTTGCTAGGTTTTGAGTCGCTACAATGCTAATTGGCTTGGGCTGGGTCTAAGGTGAACTAAAACTAAAATCAAACTTCAAAAGTTTGACCGGACGGTTAAAAATATCAAATAAATTTATAAAAATACAAAAAAATTTAAAGAAGCTACTGGGGTGATATATGTCCCAAATAAATTTTGAAAACTCACTAATCACGGTTTAAAATACTCATTTTAAATTCTAAACCGAAAAGGGTTTAAAAGAAACATAGGATTTTCATAAGTCCGAACTGATTTCTAAAAATTTGACAAAAATTATCTTAATTTGTGAAAAATAAACTAGTATTTGATAAAATTAGTTCCCAGAGTTCTTTACTAACAAAATTTTGAAGTTTCTTCTTAGAGTTTCCATTCAAGTTTTAGGTTTGATCTAAATTTGATGTTTTTAATTGTAACCAATTATGCAAATGCTTCGAATGACATGTATGCTTATGAAATACAGATAATTACTATTTGTTAAAACTGAGGCTGTTACAGCCGTCGCCGCCATGTGTCGTCTTGGCCGAGCTCCTCCGATATGGTGCCACACCTTCTCCATCCTCCCACTGCCGGCAACAGCAAGTCCGCAACGGCCATGGTGAGTGTTGCGTGCTCACAGGTGAGAGAAGATGGGAGAGAGGAGAGAGAAACATTTTTTATTGCTTGTGGATGGGTCGAAACTTGGAAGCTTGTGGTAGACTCCAAGCTATGGCCGGTTCAAAATTTTTCCCACAATGCTTGGCCATAAGGCTGCCATGTAGGTCTTATGGCCTATTTTTTCTACACATTGTGATGCCCTTACCATATTTTGGGGATGCATAATGGTATTAATATTTTAGCTTTAGGTATAGAGTAATCTAGATTCCAGAAAGCTACTAGATGGCTTAGCTCGTCTGACAATTTGGCTTCTCTAAGAAGTTAGCGGGAAGTACTGGATTCAACTTCGTACGCACATGTGTAACTTCTCGAAGAAGCGCAGGCTACACCCCGTTTGTGAGAGCTTAAGCTAGCACCCCAAGGAAGGTGTCTCAGCCGTCTCTGGTGCGCATGCATCTTTCCCCCTTTTTCATTTGTGCTACACAATAAGGATTAACCTATTTAACAGGTGGAGACATTCTCCCCCGGCCGCACGGCCACGTCGTCCGGAAATCTTCGGCCCTCCGATCGCGCACGTGCCCGCCTCTGCGCCCTCCGATCCGACACCGTGTGGTCGCTAAGAACGCGTGGACCTCGCGTGTCCACGTTGCCTCGAGCTCCTCTCTCGCGTTATCCTCCTGCATCTCCCCCTTTCCTCTTCCTCCCGCATCTCCCGCAATCCCGCTTCTCCCCCTTTCCTCTTCCTCCTGTGCCCTCCCCGATCTCCCTCACCCACCGCCGCAGGCGCCTCCCTCTTCCTCCGACCCGCCCCCTCTTCCTCCCTACCAAGCAGCTGCCCCCTCTTCCTTCCTCCCGCCCCCTCGGCCATGGCTTCTCTCTGGCCGACTTGGCACCACCGCCTTCGCCTCCGCTGACGTCGCTCGCGGCTCGCCTCCACCCAGCCGCCACGCTCGGCCTCCCTCGCTCCCTCGCAGTCTGCCCGATCTCTGCCTCCTCGACTCTACCCGGCTTGGCTCGGTCCCGCCTCAGACTGCCACCAAGCTCAGCCCTACTCGCCCTCCGCGTCTCAGACTGTCAGCGACTCAAGGCCTCCTGCCCGCCCGCCCTTGGCTCGACCTCCTCTGCCCGCTCCGGCTCCCCAGTGCTTGCCTCGCGGACTTGGGGTTGGTAGCCCAGGTCCGGCTTCCTCCTCCCTGAACTCAACCCCCCCCCTTTTCTCCCCTTTTCTGTTGCTTTGGTTTTCTTGTTTGTGCGATGGTTCATTTACTGATTTTGTTGCTTGGTGTTCCCTGATGGTGAAGATGCTAGGGTTGGTTGTCGTGGCTACCTACGGCGGGGCTCGAGGCTCTCGGTGGCCGTCGGGCGTTCATGATTATGCCTGTGGTTGTGCTACCGCCGTTGCCACGCACTAAGGTATGCTCCCCTCTTCTACTCCGCTACCTCTCTCTACTCCCCCCTTTGCTCTGTGATGGCTATGTGATGCTGTGATTATTGATGTATGTGCACTCTCTGTGCAATAGATAGTTCAGATTTTCTTTTCTTATGAAGACTAGCTGAATGATGCTTCCATCCTTCGTTTTTTTTTATTTTGTCACTAAACTGCATCAAAGCCTCAGTTGTCTCCATTATGGAAAGAAGGTTGATTCATCTCCATTGTCTTGCTGTGGTATTCCTTCTCAGGTCCCTTCTCAAGTATGGTGCATCTGCTTGCTGTTCTGATAGTCCAGGTTCGTCAGGTTCCTTCTCTGTTGTTCTTTATTGAATTAATGCATGATTATCTTTTAGTTACCGTGATTGAAGCTGTGATGGCATTTTGTTCAACAAACCAACTCCCTACTCTCTACATTTCGAGTTGCACAGTGGTAGGTGTTTTGTTGTACAGCTGGTATAGTATTGGTAGTGCTTTATGCTACAAATCTGTGGTTTTCAGCTGAAAGGCTACAAAATAGACCCTCTGGTGTGAGGACATCTCCAAGGCTCCAAACTGCCTCTCCATGTAGCGCAGCAAGTCCGCCGCTCGACCGTGTGCTCGACCACAAACGGATCCAACCTCAACCCCATCCACTCGGTGTCATATGCCCAGTGCGTGGAGGAGGACAGAGCAAGAACAGATGCCGCAGAAGAGTAGCTGCCGGCGCCTATTGACGGAGAGCACGGATCTACCCCACCAACTCTCTCAGCAAAGCGGGGGTCTCATCCTGGGCCCCAACCGAAGGCGGGTCAACAGCAATCCCCTCCATTGCAGTTCCGTTTCCCTCAACTATAGACTCAACTGCCACAGGTGGTGGCTCCACGGGACCACGCCCGCGGCCTCGACCTCCACCACGGCCTCCACGACCGCGGCTACCACGACCACGTCCTCTACCACTTAGCATAGCTATTAATCACAATCAATAACGCACAATAAGCTCAAAGGTCAATATCAAATCATGCATCAGTATACAACATAACATAAGCGTAAAACGATACTCGTCCCACTCTCTAACTTAGTGTGCACTAGTGTGTCAAATTTTAAATTAGTTTACCATTAGCAAATTTTAGTTGTTTTACTAACCATAAAACAAATTTTAGCAATTTTTTTTAGGTTACCTAAGTTGTTAATCTATTCCCCATGGATCTAAAGCCCCGCTCTGATACCAACTGTAACACCCCAGCCCAACACTGAGCCTGGAATGCCACTAAACTACCCTTCCCATTAAAAACTCATCAACATACTATAAAATTTCAGCAACCAAAGCATTAATAAAACCCAACCACAGGTCACAATAGAACATGAATAAAGACTGACAAGCATGAATAAATAAGCGAGGAAAACATAGCAAGTTAATAAGTCTAAAACAGCACCAAACCAGCGAATCTAGAACTTTGGAACAAAATAGACTAATCCAAACATTCATCTAAGCTTATTCAATTTCTAACATGTCCTAAAATTATTCCAGCAATAATGAATCAAATGGTTCTCATGGCAAAAAGTCATGTGTCTGAAGTATGAAACTATCCCATGTGCACTAGTCCCTCTCAATCGTGACGCCCTCAACGACCACCTAAAAACAACAAAAGAGCAAGGGTGAGTCTATGACTCGACAAATACATCAATATACAATGAACAATGATAAAACAATAGTATTTAATAACTTCATTATCATCACATGTCCTTCTATTAATATTCTCATACCATGCTCTTTTCTTTGTTTTCACACACATTCATCTCATATCTCAATGCAACTCTACTCTACATGTTCACATGCACTTCTTTCGCGTATACCGGTATACGTGAGTGAGCACTCGCAACAATGTTCACTCTCAAGCCCGTCCTCCTCAAGGATCAGGAACCTCCTCCACTCCCGTGGAGTTGTGATCAATCATGATCACCTTCTCATATACAACGATGCTTATGAATGCAAAAATGCATAATTTCATCATATCCATCATATCAATTTTCCTCATGTTCATCAACAAGATATAGTCATACCATTCCATTGCTTGCAATTAAATAAGAATAAAAGCACAATAATAATGGTAATGAACGATAAAGAAATGCAGGGATCAATCATTGATTGCTGTCTACCATGCACTTGCCTTTACTAGTTGCGACGCACGGTTTGGCTAGAAGATGGCAACAAGCACGACGTCTCTCATACAATAAACACTCAAATATCAATGCAAGCTATAGCATCACAAGAACAACAATTAATTTGACATCACTCCTACACGTCCCCTAAATCCACAACGCTTCCCCAATACCGAACAGTCGCCCCTTGCTGTTCTAACAAAACATGCTAACTCCTCTCTCTCCTTTAATATTCCAGAGAAACACATAAATACAAAGCATGCAACACTAACTAGCTATTGTCTCAACTTTACTATTTAAACATGCATGCATGTATAGAATGCTACGACCAAACTAGTTAACTACTAAATAGCATTATCTAATTAATCTCTCTCTCTCTCTCCCCTACTAATCTAATTAATGAAGCACATGCAGCCCTATCAATTAATCACTATCAAATTAGTTTCTCTCTTCCCTACTAATTAATACACACTACCGAACCCAATTAACACCAGCCAACAAAAGAACTACAGGCAGCCCAAAAGAAGCCAGCGCTAATCTTTATATATAAAAGCTTGCGGACTTGAGACTCAACCAGACTATCCACGTCGGCTCGATTTTGTGGGTCGTCAGATTTTCGCGCTCATCTGCTCAGTGCCGTCCGATGCGTCTCACTCGTCCTCGCCGCTTCGATCCAGCCAGCGAGACGCTCGCACGTTCGCGTATTGGTCCTCGGCTCCAGATATTTTCTCCCCATTCTTCCTGCGCCCCCTTGCTCCTCTTTGCTCCTTGGTTTCTCCGTCCTCTTCACTGCCGTCGTTGCTCCCTCCTCCCTCCTCCCGGCTCTACGCTCCTCCTCCCGCTGCTCCGCCTCCCCCCATCGACACCGGCCGCCGCGGCGGTGCAGTACTGGGTGGCACAGGACCGCCGAGGAGTGGCTCACCCGTCGACCCTAAGCACGCCATACCCGTCTTCGCCGAGCGACGACGCCCCTCGCACCCTCCCGCCTCTCTTCTCCAGGCCCACCGGCCATTGCCATCCACAAGTCAAGATCCGAGAGTGCGCGATGTCGTATTCCTTCCGCCGGTGCCTCCACCCACACCTCCATTCCATTCAAGGCCAAGACTACCGCCAGCCTCCTCGCCGAAACCACCCTCCCCATCACCACCTCCTTCTCCCTCGATAACAAGTCAACTCTCGATCCACCACCGACACCATTTCAAGAAACCCATTTACCCACCACCATCCCCACCGACGCTGCACACCCACAACCTCCGCGCCACCTCCTCCTCTCGCCGCCACGCCGTGGGCTACTAGGAGAACTGCGTCCGAGCCCCAGACATCCAATAAACCCGGCCGTCATGGCTTGTCTCCGCCACCCTGCCACCAATTTCAAGAGCTTCCACCCATCGACGCTGTTCCCACCGGGTCCGGACAATGCGGACCATGGCGATAAGTCCGAGGAGACGACGCCAAGTCAAGCCGGTCCAGACGGGACAAGGTTCGAGCCAGCCCGACCGAGTCATGGTGTGGGATCGCCTAAAATCCACTCATTCCAAAGGAGAGCTCTACAAAATTCCCATCTTTTTCATCTCAAGTATGTTCTTGGTTGTTTGGTTTGTTGATCAGTTTAACTGAATTCTTGTAGAGTGAATGAGGAGATGATCGAGACGTTGTTCATTTGCAATGCGGCGCTGAAGGAGGCGACAAGGAGGCAGGTGCTGCTGACGCCGAAGGCGGAGAACAAGGTGCTCGATCCAAAGAAGTCACAGAACATTGCCATCTTGCTACGTGCGCTTAATGTGACCAAGGAAGAGGTCCGCGATGCACTCTGCAAAGGTGAAGAAGCACTTCATCTCGAATCACGATGCGAGTTCATTAAATTTTAGGCATTTTGGTGATCTCACGATCGCATTGATTCAAAATTGAAATGTTCGCAATGCTTGCTGAATTGACCATAGCTGGATGATCTCTACATGCCAGGTGTATTTGTTGCTGAATTGACCATAGCTGGATGATCTCTGCACGGTATACATCCACTCAAAGAGATCAATCTCACGATTTCTCAGAAAGTATTTTTACCTCCTTATCACCCCCACGCTTTAGATACATCTTTATTACTAAAATTGTTAACACTTTCTAATGTGCACGATAGCGGATGGCCTCGATGCAATCGTCACTATTAGTGAGCTTGCCCCTGGTCAAAGTTGGTGGTTCTTCTCATGTAGCAAATGCAGCAGAAAATCAAATCCAGAAGGCATCTCCTATAGATGCTCGTCTTGCCTTTGTAGAGCCGCCAAACCAAGGTAACTAATATATTACTATTATATGCCAGTCTCTATCTCTATTGATGTCTTACATACCTTTTTTTTAATCGGTACATGCGCAGGTACAAGCTATGTGTAATCGGGACTGATGGAACAGCAAGTGCGGAATTTATGTTATTCGGGGATATTGGCCAGCAGGTAGTTGGGAAGCAGGTCAGCTCAGTCCTTAGAGCGAACCGTGGAGGAGATGATATTCCCCCAGATATAGCACAGGTTGTAAGCAAGAAATTCACATGGCATGTTAGCATCATTGAAAAAAGCTTCCAAGGCCCTAGAAAATCTTATCAAGTGAACCGTATCATAGTCTCATTAGGCAGGTAGTCTGCAATTCCACGCATTCCAGCTCTATTAGACCCTATAGCATCTTCGTCTCATGCTACCCCTTCTAATCTGCAGACAAGTTATTCTATAGAGGTACCGTATACTCCCACTCCTTTTATTCTTCTGACAATTTTATAATACCTCATATACAATCGCTTACATTTAGACGCTTGACTTTATTCTATTCATAATACATTGATGACGAAAGATTAGATGATCTCTCTACCTACCCACTATTGCTTCTCATTCTAGACATAACCTTCACAAAAGACTACAGTGTTCAAATAGCGCCATACTAGATAGCCAACTTCCAGCCTACAAACAAATGCAGAAGTACACATAGTAATTTCCAGTTGACAAATATAGAACACTTATCAGTCGTAACAATTAGGCGCTTGACTTCATTCTATTCCTAATACATTGATGACGTAAAGGTTAGATGATCTGCTCTACCTACCCGCTGCTGCTTCTCATTCTAGAAATAACCTTCGTCAAAAGACTATAAGTTCATATAGCATCATACTAGATAGCCAACTCCCAGTCTACAAACAAATACAGGAACTACACATAGTAATTTTCAGTTGGCAAATATAGGACACCTGTCAATTGTAACAATTTACCTGACCTGTTAATAGGCTACTATTCTTGCCTCCCTTGTTTTACGCCTCTTACAACCTGACTTTAAATACGTGTTTTGAAGCTGCAGTACACACCACCTCATCCACAGCTGATACATGACACTAGAATAGAAATACATGAAAGGTATAGCTCCTATAATGCTCTCCTTATATAACTGGTCCAGTAGTTGACAACCATACCCCTATAGCTAACCTAATACACCAGCTATGTTTTGTTCGTAGTACAAACGATGTAGGTGCCACGCCTACTTTCACTCGCAAGAGACTTTTCGATACAGCATCTGGTTCTACTGAGGTAAGCACTAACCCTATGTTTTCCTCTCATGTTGCATTACTCACAGCATAGCACTTTCATGGCTATACACCGTATCCATATATCTAAAAAAGCTTGTTCTATTAAGTTACCGCACAAAAAAAAACAATGAATTTTACTGCTACTACTTCTACGATACCCACAGCTTGAAAAACAACGCCAGATCATCTCTTGTCTAATCGTCACTCACTTATAAAACATCCAAAGATAATGCCCTCTAAAAGAAGGACTTCATCAGAGACAGAGACACCCACCTAGCGCTCTTCAAAACAGGTAGCATCCCGCAAGCAGCGCTATTCATACTACCTTATAGTTTATTAATCCTGTCTATTCGTGTTTTCTTCTATCTCACTTACAATCCATTGAAATGATCCTGTTGCCCTCTCTTCATCAGACTCAAGATCACACTTAGCACAAGTAGTCGCCAATAGAAGCACACAGAGATCCTTTCAAAACAGCTATACTCATCTATAGATTTTTTAGCACCCTTTCCATACCCACGGTTGTATTACGTACCCAGTTCTCTACACTCTTCTACTTTGTGCTACCCCATATTTTGTGCTACCCCATTATAAATTATATTTTCCTAGCAGCAACAAAAGATCAGCACTTACAAATTGTATCATTTAGGATCCACCATCCAGTCGTCTCTACAGGGTAGTACATCTACAAGAGCTTCCCTCTTACATTCCTTTCCTATGTACCATTATCATGAAATAAGTCTCTACACACTGCTGTATAGCCAGTGCTCCGACCGCTATCAACCATCAGACTTTTTAGTGCACAATAGCAAAACATCAATCTGTCCTATAAACCAACTCTTTATCGCATACTCAGAAAGCAGCTTGTCCTAGCTCAACGACTTGTGCTGTCCATAAACTTCAAGTAAACGCTTTTACAAACTGCTTGCCGATAGTATCGAGCAATTCATCGAGAAAAAAAACTTCCGCCATATGCCGGTATCGTATGATACCTTTCTTACATCCCACATCTACTTTCCGTGCCACAAAGTCCATCGGATACAAAAAAAAGGCCTTGGCAAATAAGAGAAAAATAAAAACAGGTATATAGTATTTAGCATTACATTATGGTTCTAATAGTTTTTCCAATGCAGATTATCCAGTGCCCCATCTATATACATGTTTTTCCAGCTGATCGGTCTTTTCTTTTCCTAACAGGTCATCATATCAACCGGCTGTTTTGTTTGTCGATGAAGCACGATATTTTGCTTGTCGATGAACCACGGTATTTTGCTTGTCGCTCTCTGCTAGATCAAAGCATATAGTCTGCTTTGCTTAATATTGTGTAATCTTAATATGTATATTTCCTATCCTATCAACTCTACAGCAGCACCAACATACTGCCCTTTTGGAACCTTCGACAAACAATGCTTAACTACACTCATCTTAGTATAGGGCGTCTGCTCTACCTGCTTTGGTATATTTTGTTTATTCAACTACCGTGGTTTATCTTGGATTGGATCACATTTACTACAACTATACATTCTATCCGTAACAATTTCTACCCATATTATTGTCTTACCTAGACCATCTTTCACAGCCTAATAGAGCAAGTAATAGCCAGTCAGCGACTTATTGTATACATAAACAAATTTTGTTATAGTTAGCATAGCCATGGTTATCTACATAGATAAATTTTGTTATGGTTAGCATACTCATCATTATCTTTCATAATCAGATCTATCACCGCCATCTAGATAACTTCTGTTACTCACGGCATCGTGATCCCAGTCATACTCGTCCAGCTTTGATTCGGCGCGCTAACGCGCGCGAGGGTTTCTAGTTATTTACTAAAGCACTACATAATTAATTTTCTAGTGCTAGCAGCCAATCTGGAAAAGTACATCTCACAGTTTGCTATTCAGCATACATGCATGCAATGCATACAAAATAAAATCTTGTACTATTAGTTTAATCCTCTCCCGTACTAACGCAATTAAATGAACCTATGAATGCAGCAATTTGTGCCAAGTATCAGAAGAGCAAAGAATAAATGCATTCAAACAGGCACACAAAGCTACGTGGCCTCTAGATAACAACTAGTTAAAGCAGCGCTTTCTAACCCACATCAACAGCAGCCAAAAGAGAATCACGCGGCAAACCTTGCACACGTTCAGGAGATGGAGACACGAGCGGGGCTTCAGACGTTCGGCAGGTGGCGACTACGTGCTGGCCAGGCGGCTACGCGCGCCAAGTGAATTGGCCGAGCGGCCACATGGCAGGGCGCTGGTCGAACCGCGTGCAGCAGCGGCGGAAAAAAATGCAGAGCAGAGAAAAAAAAACAAGGACGATGGCTACTGGTGGCCCACGATGGGAACAAAAAAACGTCACGGTTTCTAGAATCCACTCTTCCCATGATGTTTTTAAATAGCAGACTTAACCTCTTCCTAAAAACTCTAAAATATTCCATTTTTATGTATCTCCTTTCATCTAATTACACACGAGTCCCTAAGAGGGTTATTTTCGGGATATTACATTCTACCACTCTTAACAGAATTCGACCCTGAATTCCACTCGTCAATCTACTCGAAGAACAACCACAACTGAAGTTAAACAACAAACCACACATACCTGGCGTGAACAACTCCGGATAATGCTCGCGCATGCGAGACTCCAACTCCCAAGTCGCCTCTCACTTAACCGACAAGGCCCACAACACCTTGACGATACCAACGCTCTTGTGCCTCAAGACTCGCCGACCTCTCCGCATCACGCACCAGATGCGACTCAATTGTGAGGTCTTGCTCAATAGTCAGCGACTCCAACGAAATCTCATGCTCTAGGTCTCTCAAAAACTTTCTCAACATCGAGACATGAAACACATTGTGAACTCTGCGCATGGACTCAAGAAGGTCCAAGCGGTAAGCCAACTTTCCAATTCTTACAATAATCGGGAATGGACCAACGTACCTCGGGCTAAGCTTCCCTTTGGTACCAAACCAGACAATGCCTTTGGTGGGAGACACTCTCAAGAGGACCTGATCACCCACCGCAAACTCCAAGTCACGCCTCACATCTCGCATAGCTTTTCGCCGCTTCCGAGTCGCTAGCGATTCTCGCCACCATAGCCACGCGCTTAACGGTTTTCTAAATCCAGTCTGGACTCAAATTTGCCTTCTCACCCACTACAACCCAACAAAGTGGTGATCTGCACTTCCGCCCATACAGAACCTTGAATGGCGCAGCTCTAATACTGGAATGGTAACTATTATTATAAGCAAACTCTACAAGTGGCAACTGATCCTCTCAACTGCAACAATTGTAACACCCTAGCCCAACACTGAACCTGGAATGCCACTAAACTACCCTTCCAAGACAGAACGCAAGTCCGCAACATGTCCTCCAAAGTCTAAATAGTACGCTCTGACTGCCCATCTGTCTGGATCAATAGCAATGCCCTGAGGATTTATCACATGACCCAGAAAACCCACTTCTGAAATCCAGAACTCACATTTCTTCAACTTAGCATAGAACTTGTGCTCTCTCAAAGTCTCTAATACTAGCCTCAAGTGACACTCGTGATCCTCATTGGTCTTGGAATAGATAAGAATATTATCAATGAACACCACCACGAAGTCATCCAGATACTTGTGCAACATGCTATTCATGGTCTCCATAAAAACGGCAGGTGTCAATCCAAAAGACATAACTTTGTATTCATAATGCCCATCCCTGGTGGAGAAAGCTGTCTTCTCTACATCCTGCTCACGCACACGGATTTGATTATACCCCGACTGGAGATCAATCTTGGAGAACACCTGAGCTCCATTCAACTGATCAAACAAGTCCTCAATGCGGGGCAATGGATATTTGTTCTTGATTGTGACTGCATGAAGCGCACGATAATCAACACACATACGCCAACTCCCATCCTTCTTCTCTGTGAACAGAACAGGAGCTCCCCATGGTGATACACTACGCCTGATCAAACCTTTAGCCAACAAATCGTCCAACTACTTCTTCAACTCATCATGAACGATAAAGAAATGCAGTGATCAATCATTGATTGCTGTCTACCATGCACTTGCCTTTACTAGTTGCGATGCATGGTTTAGCTAGAAGATGACAACAAGCACGACGTCTCTCCTACAATAAACACTCAAATCTCACCCCACGATGGGAAAAAAAAGAAAAGACGGCTAGGGTTTCTAGAATTCACTCTCCCCACGATCTTTTAAATAGCAGACTTAACTCTCCCTGAAAACTCCAAAATATTCCATTTTTACGTATCCCCTTTCGTCTAATTACGCACGGGTCCCTAAGAGGGTTATTTTCAGGATATTACATAGTTATCCTTGCATGTAATCAATCTATGAGTACTAACATAATTATACTGGACGATATGTATTTCGTTTTTGTGATTTGTCACTAAATTGGAGATAGTGCTTGCATTGTTTTCCAGACTCAAATTATTTTAGATATATATCATATAAGTGCTTCTATGATGAGATTTTGCAATCAAGGTTATAGTATTAGGACTATAGGATTCTATTAGTACAAGTTCCAATCAAATTATGAGCACTCACATGATTCTACTGGATAGTACATATTTTTTTTTTTGAAATCTGATTTTGTGTTATGTTTGTGAAGGGTAGCACATAATGCTTAGAAGAAATCTAGCAAGACAAATAGAATTTTTTTCCTTCTTTACAGATGGAGGCAAATAGAAAGTCAGTTCGACAATCCACTGTGCTAATCTCCCTTTAGGCAGCCTCTTAGAATCAAACCGGTAATTCTACCTCTGTTTTTTTCCTTTAAAAGGAATAATGCTTCTTTGTTTAGGCTAATGGTCAAAGTCAAATAAATCGGGTCAACATTGCAAGATTACTTTTACATTTTTTACTATCTGATCTCCCATTGAACAACCTTTAAGGGTTAAAACACTCACCATCTCTAATCCTTCTCCTCGCAAAGTAAGATGCATGTCACTTGACTATCTGTTTGTCTTACTGTATGCCATTTTTTTTTTGTGGTTTTGATATGCTGGAATTTCCCTTTCCACAGGAATACAAGATTTCAATGTTGATGGATGTACCGTCTTAGGTGCCAATATTTTTTAGTTCCTTTTACGTTCATTTTGTTTCATGTTTCTATTCATTTTACTTATATACTCCTACTTTACACATGTTGTACATTCAGATTCATATACTTATATGCTACTAGGTTTGCTCTTATTAGTATTAGACTTATTTGGAGAGGGACAGATAACTAAATAGGTGCTTATCTACATAGTTGCACCTGACGATGTTCCATGCCAGTGCCTGAGGAAACAAAATGTTCTATATGAGGACCTCACTCTACCACATAAAACAACAACATCCGCGCCATTCCCCAGACAGTATTATATAAATATCCCTACCTAAATGATGTTCCCTATTTATATCACCCCGGTGAAAGCTCTATTAGAATTTTTCGCCCTCCCAGTTCACTTGCCGTAGCGCATCTTTTGTACAACGCGAAGATTATTAGTTTATACCCTCTTTCTAAACACGTCCGCTTTAGCCTAATGTGTAGACTATTGAATACAGCTCCCTTATCTTTGGTGGCCATTTCCCCTGCTTTACAATTTTTTCTTCCCTACACTACAAACATGCCCCGCTTTCCTGCTTTATTTAGCAGTATCACTTGCACTTCATTTACATTTAATTGACACGTTTCGAACATGCTGAACACTTATTTACCATCTTATACCATAGTCGCTTCTGCCAACCATGCTACTGTGTATTGTGTTTCCAATCTTTCTGAACTCATGATTTAGACAACAGTCAAAAGATTCTAATTTGCCTTTTTATGTTATACATGCTCTTTCTTCAATACGTTTACCAACTTACATAGTATAGAAACCAAAAAAATAAACAATAAACATTTTTACCTAATACATATCATCACTTGCTTCAGGAAAAAAAGAAAACACACATGTAAATACCTACTTTCATCTATCCTAACACCAATCGTATCCGTGCCATTGGCGCGGGTCACATTCTAGTAGCTTTTATAGTAGAACTGAAGCTAGCACCCCAAGCAAGTTGGCTTCATTGTAGTTTTCCCTTACACGTCGGCGTGAATCAAGTGATGGCAGCGGCAATGAGCCCACAATGGATGGCACATATATCGTAAGCAAGGATGCATAGAGCCGATGATGGCTGGCCGATGGGAGGCGAAGAGCCACAGCCGTGTGCATGCCATCCGCATTGTAGGAATCCTGTCATCTAAACCACAAACCAGAAACTAACTCTCTTTTTTCTTCCTCTTTCTCGACCACAAACCAAAGCCCTTGATCGACCACCTCTTTTGCTTGTCACCAACTAATTCAATCCATCAAACACAAACCTTGTGAAGATAAAGAACAGGCAAGAGACATGATTACAGGCTTTCTCATCTTTGATTGAACAAATAGATTGTTAGGAATAATCAAGACTTGGTCCCAAACTCTTAGTTGCAAGCCGAGTCTCAAGGAATATGTGCATGCATGTAGTGTGTGGCACTGTTGAATTAGCGCGTGTGCGTCAAACATGCTAAGTCATGCGTAGCATTCGGATCATGTACTGGGTGGCATGTATCTAGGAAGTAGTTGAGTCATTCTATTACTAGCTAAGCTACTCAGCGTTGTAATTTGGTTGTTGAGTTGAACAGAGAGCAAAAAAGCGGCGCAACTTGAGAGCACGTCGTGTGCTTCTATGTGTTCATCTTCTCCCCCATGCAAGTGTGTGTCCACGGGAAATTGTGTTTGTAATGCTAGATACTCATAGCCAACATTTGGTATTAGAGTCATGCCAAGGGCAAGGTCCGTGTCGCCGTCGAGCCGCACCATCATTGCCGGCGGTGGTCCATCGAGGGTACCGGGAAGAGAAAGCAGCGTCTCTCTTCAATACCATATGCTGAGCAAGAGTAACTATGGCGTGTGGGCAATCAAGATGAAGGTGTTCATGAAAGCCCAAGGTGTTTGTGAAGCTGTAGTGGCTGACAACGTTGATGAGCACAAAGATTAGATGGCCTTTGCGGCCATCTTCCAAGGAGTCTTGGAGGAGACCCTCCACCTACTCGCCAAAAAGGAGACGGTGAAAGCTGTGTGGGACATGCTCAAGATGATGTATGTCAGCATTGACCGCGTCAAGGAGGCGTGCGTGCAGACCCTCAAGAACGAGTTCGAGGGTTTGCGCATGAAGGAAACGGACTCGGTGGATGACTTCGCCATGAGATTGACAACACTCGTCAACCAGATTCGTGGTCTTGGTGATAAGATGGAGGAGATCTACGTCATGAAGAAGATGAACACACAGAAGCACTCTCGTCAACCAGACTTTGATTTTGTTTTTCAAAATGTTTTATAAAACAGTTTATGACATAGATGGGTGTCCATTAGAAATTGTGGGTTGAAGCCCCAGGGTGGTGCTCGTGTTTAAGTTAATGTTAGGTTGGTGCCTACACTAACTTTATTAATTCAGTTAAAACTCAATTTTTAAATATTGTAAAACTTGAGCTTTTGAACTTAGTATTGTATTTAAAATATCAAATGTTGCTTTTGCACAAATAACCCTATAAGCCTTCATTTGATAATATCCATGCATGCATTAACTCTGTTATGGGTGTAACTTGCGGAGTACAGTTGTTTGTGTTCACTCTTGCTTAATAAAATATTGTTTAGAGGAGAAGGACTTCGCTACTAGTGTGGATCTCGATGACTAGGCCGGTTCCCCAATCGATTGTTTGTGGCATATTAGCTGGGCTCTACTATGTCTTATTTGTCTTTTGTTGTGTTCTTTATTCTTGGCTCGTAAGCCTTTCTTGTAATAAACTCTGATATTTATTAATAAAGTTGTGTGATTTATAAATGTTACCATATTTGTTTACTATATGAACTAGCTACCGATCATGAGACTAGTTCATAAATATACAGAGGATTTGGGGTGTTACTCCCTGGTCCAACAACAGGTGTAGAAGCACTAGGGGACTGCTAAGAGCTCACCAAGGGTGTAGATGACGTTGGGGGTGGCCAAAGAAGCATGTCGACGTTGAACAGTGGTGGCGCAGAGGTGACTCATGGTGCTGGAGCATTATGGCGATGGTGATACTTCAAGAAGCAACGCATTAGATCCTTGAGGTCCTAAGGATGATGTAGGAGCGAGGAATCGACGGGGACTCACCGGAGTGACGACAAACAGAAAAGGAATCGGCAGCGGTCAGTTTTGTGGAAAAGCTTGTTTCCGGTGATTCCCTGAGCTTGGGTCCACATTGAGAAAGGAAGGAGCGTTAGTAGAGTATGGAACGCGATATGACGTGGTTAGATGAGGTTCAAGCTCACTAGAGCATCGAGAACACAGAGGTCCAAAATGGGTGTGCACCAGAGACGAAGAAGAAGACGGCACGGCACGATCAGGCTACGGGGTTCCCGGAGCTACATTAAACAAAGAAGGAGTATCAATGAGGTAAGGGACACGTGGTGATGCAGGTGGCGAGGGCAAGGAAGCTCACCAGAGCAAATGGCGGTATGAGGCTTGCTGACCGGTGTCGAGAACGACGCTCTCATTCCTGGCGAAGTAAAGTACAAGGTGCTTTGATTCTGTGCGAGAAGCGAGAATGGCGAGCTGAGGAGCTCATGACGTGGTGAGGGGCTTAAATGCGGCCGAGATGACGCGAGAGTAGTGCCAAGAAAAAGGCGCGGGATACGGGTTTCTCATGCTGAGCATCGGTCTCGTCGTCTATGCGGGATAATGGCGCATCAATGGGGCAGCTAGCATGGGCAATGGCTGGTGGAGGTGACGGGAGCAGGTGAGGTGCAAAACTGTGAGCGTGGGTCACAAACGAGGGGCAAGCGGCGAAGCTGCGCTAGCGCGCTGGTGCGCGAGCGAGAGCGACAGGTGGAAGAAGGGTGCTGGCATGCGGGCCTGGCATGTCAGGGAGGGTGTGAGTGGGGGTGCTGGTGTGAGCTAGAGCGGGCATGAGCGAGATGGGCCGCGGTAGTTATGGCTCAACGGCGAGCGGGAATTTCAAAAATGGCTTTTGAAATTTTCAAATTGGCTGAATGTTTCTCAAATTTTTGTACCTAGCAAACTGAGTCCAAAATTTATGAAAATTTTGTGAGGGCTCTAGACACAGTATGGTTTCTCATGTACTCTAGACACAGTATGGTTTCTCATGTAAAGTTTTTAGGATTTTATCTATTCTGTGATTTTCTCAAAAATTCTTACAAGTTGTTGTTTGCATGTGATTTCAGCATTTGATTTATGCAAAAGCTAAAAAAATCATGCTAAAATATTTTTCCACATAAAAAATGCTCAAAATTATTCTCCCACTTATTTTGATTATATTTTCCTAAAATTGGGATTTTTGGGATGTTACAACAGTCTTATTGGGAAATGTTGGGATGGATATTTTGGATGTTGTTTAAATTGAGTGCCATGTCTATGGTTGAAAGTAAGGTGTTGATCCCAACGAGGAGGGTTGCGATTTGTTATTTATCAACTACCTACTTGGTGATTCTTTGTTTACTTAACTACTCTTTAAATTCCGTTGCAAATTACTATGTATTGATGTGGCAAATAAAACTTGCTTAATGCTGAAAATAACTTATACCATATGGCCTCATGCCATGTTAGCCATGCATATATATAATTTTTGCGATACACTACAAATCTTGCTGAGTACGCAATGTACTCAATCTTGCTTAAATTATTGTTCAAAGATAGAGGATAGGCTTATGCCAGACGACGCATTATTTGCACCCAGTACCAGAGGTTCGGTGAGGGTCTTCCTAGGGCTTGTTTCTTGTCGGTTGCCTAATGGTTTGGATGGGCATATGCTGGACTTTTGGTTTATATACATGTTATGCTTCCGCTATTTAATTCGCTACTTCTGATACTTGTTATTTCATTGGCTGGTCGGCCGTGTATTATACAATGTGATGTAATATTTGTTTCATGTTGTATGTATATTTTGTATGTATGTGCATGCCAAAGCTGTGGATGTGTGTACTAGCCACTGATAGGACTAGTATGGTACACACACTAGGGCTTCGGGTATTCGAAACCCGGGGTCCGATAACATGAGACCGAGAAGATGGTTAGAACTGATCAAGGATTATGACGTTCGAATTCACTATGATCTGGGCAAGGCCAACATGGTAGCTGATGCTTCGAGTCTGGAAGAGTTACTACAACATGCTGATGATCAAGGAAACACATCCGACGTTACATGAAGAATTTCATAATCTTATACTAGAATTGGTTGACAAGGGATGCTAGCCACCATGGAAGTACAACCTACCTGAGAAGATCAAATTCGGAAGGCACAAGCCAACAATGCAAATATTAAGGAAATCAAGCGCAACACGAAAAAGGGTAATGCCCTAGGTTTCATAGAAGATGAGCACATAAGCCTATTCAAGCAAAAGTTGAATGGATCCGATGGGTTGTCCACATAAGCCGCAGCCTTCACGCCCCCAACCGGCTCCATCATAGCCTGCTACTTCTCCGGATAGCCGTCACCTTTGCTATAGTCACCCTAGCCGTTGATCAGCACAGATGCCAAGTCTGTGAAACTGACTATCAGACCCCCGGGCGTGGATTACCCGAAGACCATATGTGTATACCGTGCTAGTCCCAGGATTAAAGCCTAGCACACACATTCACAAGATTTGGCATTCACATCCATACATACACATATAAAAGTAAAAAAAAGGTTACTCTACTTAAGCTATTACAAGATTAATACAACAACGGCCGACCAGCCAAATAAAAGCAGTCATCAGAGTAAAAACAAATAGCAGTGGAAGACATATAGTAGTAATAGCAAAAGTCCAGTGGCATACCCATCCGATCCTGTAGGCAACTGACAAGGAACAAGGCCTAGGTAGACCCATCATCGAACCCTTCGGTGCCAGAAGCGAAGAATGCATCATCTAGCATCAGTTCATCTTCGATCTCCGAACAACAATATTAGCAAGACTGAGTACTTGTGTACTCAGCAAGACTTGTAGTGTATCGCAAACCTTATATTAGATGCAATGCTATCAAGAGAAAGAGGCTCTACTCTACAAGTTATTTTGCTCAAAGCCATGTTTATTTGCAATATTCATAAGCAATAATTTGCAATGGAATTTGAAAGAGCAGTATAAATAAGTACATGACAGTAAGTATAGTATTGAATCAAAATAACAACAACACCTGCAACCCTACTCGGTTGCAAGCAAAAAAAGAATATAATCATATTCCGCCATAGACATGGCACTAACAAATTCATATTCAGCCATAGACATGGCAATCCTGCTATAGACATAGCAAATCAGCCATAGAGATGGCAATTCTGCTATAGACATAGCAATCCAACCATATACATGGCAGTTACCTCAAAAAATGAAAACCCCATGTCATTACCCAAGTTTTGTAACAACCTAGTTTTTGGAAAAACAAGACTACCGCCATACCAGCCGCACTAAGCATGCTCATGACCGCGAGCGCGGCTATTTAAATAATTTTTCACTCTATAGAGGTGTACAACTTTACCCATAGTATGTGGTATTCCAGTTTCCTTGAATATCTCTATATCACTGCTCACTACCGAAGGTAAGCAGTCTAGAGTTCGTGACGCAGCCTTTATGTTATATAGCCCTAACCTTGCACTAGCCCTGCGAATTATTATCCCTAATTACTCGGATAGAAATCCATCGTCTGAGTAGTCCTCACTCACCGTATAGAAACCCGTTGGGTGGGTCCCTTACTTCGCCCGGATAGAAACCCGTAAAAGTGAGGCATTTACAGTTGTGTCGGCATACCTAACCAGTAATGCGCGCACTACTTTTGCCTACTAATCATGCAATAGTAAGATTCGATAACTTAGTTAGCTACGGCTATCCCATCCTCGTACATACGGTTGTACGATTAGGTCTTAGTCTCAGAGTTGCTGGCTTCGGTCCTTAATCGACTACAGGCGAGATCTCCACCCAAGCTACTAGTAATTCACAATCCTCACTTTTTAGAATACAATATAACTTGCCCGCATCTAAAAACTAAAGTTTTCATTTCAGTTTCATACAAAATAATAGAGATACCCTCTCTAGACATTTTTCAAAATATCCCAAATTATCAGACTGTCCTTTTATCGATTTTTCAGAAAACCTATCATTCTAGTTGCATTTGTGCGATAATCGCACTCAAATAATCCCAAATGACATTATATATTACATAACCCATATTCTAATAGCTACAACAGTAAAGAATTAATATTACAAGGAGATATATGCAGTAATTAGGATTACAACTACCAATTTCCCAATAATAGCATTTTTCATACACAACATACACGCATGCATTATAGGATTTACAAGAAAAAGTACAATAATTAAAATACTGGGATCAACATGATCAAAGGAGTTGCTTGCCATGCTCTTGTTGTTCTGGAAATATGATTTGTTGGTCGTCGCAATAATAACCGGAGCAATCGACGTCTAATTCAAAAAGAAGCTGAAACGAATTAAATAACACCAAATAAATTAAACTGTGACCAAAATTAAATATTTTTACATATTCTGGTAGATTATGATTTTAGACTAATTTAGAGACAAATTTCATTCAATTTGGAATTTTGTAGCAAAAGTTATTAAGGTTTCATTTCAATTCGGTTTGATAAATCCAGTTTAAATGAGAAATACGCTTTCTAACGGAGAAAACGTATTCTCGCGTCTGTTCTAACGAGGTTTACGCTTTCTAGCAAGGGAAAGCGTATTCTCCTCATAACTAAAAACATATTTTCTTTTTTCATTTGATTTTCGTTTTAAAAACCGACAAGTGGGGTGCACTGTTAGCCGCATGGCTCATAGCAACAGCGCATAGACCAACGGTCTATGCGCATAGTGTGCGGTCCACGGGACCAGCGCTATGCACCTATGGCCGTGGGGCCCGCATGTAATAGAGTCACTTAAGAAACATTTTGATTTAAGATTTCTTTAAACTAGTGACTTGGTCCCACACGTCAGCAGTTCATTAAAACTAAACCGATAGCTAAACATCACTTAGTGTTTAATGACGGGGATTAGGCACTTGATGACGAGCTACAGTGCTTGTCATCATGTGCCGTGCAATGGCGCTCGCGCCCACGTGTCTTGCCGGTGATGCGGTGCTCGGAGAGGTCGGAGAATGATCAAAACGGGATCTCTGTGCTAATGCTCACTCGCCGGCACCGACGGCGAGGTTGGAGGTGGCTCCTAGCAGTGGTGCGCTGGCATTGAGCGGAGGCGCTGCTACGGCAATGGGCCAAAGCTCAAACGAGCAATGCTCACAACAAAAGAATGTTTGCGTGAGCACCTACAAGCTACCAGGAGTATACCGGAGTGATGCGGAAGCTCAGAGGTGGTCGGAGTCGAGTTGTCGATGTTGAGCCGAGGCGGTGAGGTTAGGTTTGCATGGAGAAGATGCTCGGTTGAAGGAGAAGGTCCAGCAATGGTTGGAGAAGCTCAAGGAGGTCCAGGCGATGCTTCAGGCGGCGGTTTTGGGCGGAGGTGAGGAAGAAGGGGCAAATCTGGAGCTCCTGTGAATCATAAGCGAATTAAGTGAGGGGGAAGCTTTACGGTCCTCTGGAACGCGATATGACACGATAGGATTGACACCAAACCCATCATCGTGTCGGGGACGAAGGTGACAGCGCACGACCGAAATAAGGTTTGTGCTCTTGGAGCTCTAGAGCTCGATTGAGTGGAGCAGAAGAGGTGATTGGATTGGAAACGAAGTAAGGGAGCTCGGGGTTCGATTATATAGGCGATGGGGCAGAGAGGAACGAGGTGGAGCTCCGGCACCTGCGGGCAACCGACGGAGCTTCACGATGTTGTATGGGCAGGGATGGGTGTGAGGATCCCAAAATTGATCCCGTTTCAAATCAAGTGATTGCACCGAAGACGCAACTCTTAGCAAGGAACAAAATTGATTTCGTGTATCCGGATATGCATCTCAAGTTAGCTCCTAGGATCAGCTGCTAACATGCACATATCCAAACAACATTATATCACTTGTATACACGATTTGAATATAACAAATAAAAATCAGCAGCGAAAGACATTAAATAAACAAGAACAGAAGGTCAAGTAAATTAAAACAACCTTCCCAATGGTGTGCCACAACCCAAAGGGCAACCGACTGGGATTAAAGACGTTGCGTCTGCTGTTCTCACCTGGACAATTGGACAATGCGACTGAGTACAAACTTGTACTCACAGGACTTACAAGCAAAAGAAATATAGTAAATGCATTTACGTCACAAAGAAAGGCTAAAAGGTTTCATTTTCAGCATTAAGCAAGGTTGTTCAATGAAATAACTAGTATAAATTTAAATTGCCAATTTGACAAACATTTGGAAACAATATATATAACAGTAAGTTACTCTAAATTCGTGATCAATAATTCTATAATTTTACCATCATGATATCATACCCAAAGTGGTTGTCCCACTCCGGCAAACTAACCATCAACACACAAACCCCTGTTCGTGACAACATACAAAACCCAAACATACCCTGATCCTATTCCCAACATCTAACTGTGCATGGCTTCCCACAAGCAATGTCCATGACCGGGGACACGACTATTCGAATAGATTTGTGACTCTACAGAGTTTGTACAGCTTTACCCACATGATACGAATATCTCTCAATGTCGGCCAATGCACTCTTTCGTATGAGTATGCCTAAGATATCATAACGAGCCTGTTACAATATCATGTGTTAACTAGCAAACCACCCGAGGCCAATTACCCCATGGTAGGCTATCGTTTGCCTGAACCACGGTTGAACCTCGTTGTGTAAGTAAGTCCTTGCGAAGCTTCTCGTAAACACAAGCGACCCTTAAGGACAAGTAAGACGGAACTTAACATGCCCCCACTAGATTGACAATACAATGATAACAAGAATAATAACAATAATTGTCAATCTAGTTGTAGCTTGATAGCAAACACACTACAAATTAATAAGCCAAGCCTTTGCCATTAACCCAGCATGTGGTTGCACGTGTGACTTGGTTCAACACCACACAGATCGGTCCTTAATCACTCAAACGGGGCTACATGAATTCAGAACAACATCCCAACATTACCCGATCACCCGTCCTAGTCAAAAACATAATACCCATGCTCAACATGTCCACAATAACCAAATCCAAGATCTGATCATAATCCTCAATTCCAACATAATTCAATTCAATCTCGACTAATGAACTAGCTCTATCAACCAATTTTGACAACATCTATTAGCATGACTAAGCATCATTCTACAAATTACCAAACACCCCCATATAGTATATAACCTTAAGCATCAATGGTAATCTGGTAATCAACTTTCAAATGAAGGGAATTTCAGCAAAGAGGATATAACTAAATCTACCCATTTGACATACAAGTACTTCAATTTAAAGCAATGCATAAAATACTTAAATTCAACATAATTGTTATATGAAACTAGTAGGAGCAATATGATCAAAGGGGTTATTTCTTGCCTTTGCTGGTACGACTCTCAATTACCCTTAGGCTGAACTCACGAATATGTCGGAATCGTCAAAAACCTAACAAAAGACGATATTGCAATAAACTCCAAATAAAGTCGAAAATATCAAATCATTCAAAATGGCATGAAATTCACACAGTACATAGAGTATGATTTTAGGTGAAAGTTTTAGTTCAATTGGAGCTCATACGAATTTTCTATACATTTTACAAAGTTAAAGTCATTAATAGACAATTAATTCCATTATCACAATTTTCTGCAACAAAGACATATTTCAAAGCTATTCCAATTTAAAGTAAAGTAAAAATGAAAACTAACCAAATTAATTTCACTTGATTTGGAGTTAAGATGAATTCTTATGAATTCTTGAAGTTTAAACCATTTTTTAGTGTAAAAGTAATCCATTTCGGAATTTCTAATCGGATTAACTACTTTTTGCACTCAGGTTTACCTAGCCGCAGCCGCTTACATGTGGGACCCAGTACACAGCGCTAGCCCACTCCACGTGCACTGTGCACTTAATGCACCTGTCCTGAAAGTCAGCATCACAGGGTTGAACTGGTTTAATTATCTCTCGTTTTCTGCTTATGGGACCCACCCGCCAGTGAAATGCCTCAATGATTAGACAATAGTTAACGACTACTTAAAGCTAATCCGGCACTGATTTGGCTAATGATGGAACTACAGTAACGGTTGGCGGTTCCGACAATAGAGCATTTTACTCCCGCACGTTTGCCCAGCAACTCGCCGGCACGATGGTCCACAGCGGCGTGAACTAAAGGAAGAAATGGTTTGCCAAAAGCCATGCGAACCTATAGGTGGTCAGAACATGGCCGGCGATGAGCTCTAGCGGCGACATGACAATGAGATACGACGGCGCAACTACGACACAAACGAAACCATTGATACGACGGCACATTAAGCAAATACAAGTATGCTTATGCTCCGATGAGATATATAGAAGCTACCTGAGCCAAGGGAATGACAAAGGGTACAAAGAGGAGCTCCGACGACAATTGACCAACGACAGCAAATGAAGCTTCACATCGACACGACAACCTAAGCAAAGAATTAAGAAATGTATGATAGGGAAAGGTTACATGGACCCATAAGATGGTAATATAGAAAGGAATTCAAGCGTGACCCACTAGGTCGGAGATGGAGACGAAGGAGATGGTTTCAGCCGAAAAATGAAAAACTTCAAAATCTCGACAGTCCTGTGTATTATTAAGGGAATTGATTGAGGGGTTTAGTTTGTGTAACACCCTGGCTTGGCAAAAGCTGAAGATGTCACCTACAACTATTAACACTACAAATTTCAACATCAAACTCAAGTATTACTACCTTCTAGGCGTCACGATTAAACATTATACAATGCAGTAATCATAAATTTCAGAAAGACGGTTAATTATAGTTCAATTATAAATTCAATCTAATTAATTATCAAGGGTATTATAGATAAATTTCAATTAAGAGAAAAACTACAACAAATAATAATAACGACCATGAGGAACTAAGGGAACCACAACCTATTCAATTATTACAATTCCAAAATGATTGAATCATGAAATGGAATGAAGTGCTTCTCAAGTGCAACAGTCTCATGTTCTACTTTCTTTCCCAAGTATGATATCATCAACGTTCGCCTAAACCATTAAATAAACAAGCGTGAGTCCAAAACTCAGCAAGTACAAACAAGACAATAACCCAAACCTCATAAACATACTTTGAATTTAACACAACTAGCCATCCACAATAATATCATAACTATTCAATTTTATTGCCATGCAATGCATATGCCACAAATGCACATTTCTTTTCTCTTTGCATTTACTGGTAATGCGGAGTATGCATCCGTCGATGCATACCCATGTCTGGGCCTTCAGCACGGGGACCTCAAGCCTACACTCCACGAGCATGGGGATCTCATGCCCGTCTAATATATGACGGGGACCTCAAACTTCTCATTACCTGGCTACAACGTAGACCAAGCCTCAAGGATCAAAGAATGATGCAAATGAATGATGTAATAATTAATTTAACTTTAACAGCATTACCATGTCATCCCCATGGTATTTGCATCAATATATCATAAACACATTTAAGCAATAAAAAATCTCATCGTGTCATCCCCATGGTATTTGCATCATCAACTCAATCTTACTCTTTTCATCAATAATACCATGACACTAAAATAACTTACCAAAACATTATTTTATCTCATGGCAATAAATCAACAAGACAATGACAAACACCTGTTATCACCCTTATACATATACTTGCCTCAACTGTGTGAAGTTTGACGATGAGAAGAGGGCACTACCCCCGGATTCACACCACCACCTGAACATTTCAAGGTATGCCACAATACAAAATAGATAAATAAATCACATCGCTCCTAATCACCATCCTAAACAACCCCGTTTCCCCTTGAACGATGTTCTGTCCCAAAACAGGACTGTCGCCTTACAAAAGTCTTATCTCCCATTCCGCTTATCGAAAAATTACGTTCTTGGGTTCTCTGAAAACCTTAGGCAATTACATACAATAATCATGTTGGTCCAATCCTCTAATTCGTTCATTATATATTTTTAATTTACATATTACTACTTCTGCCCGAAACCTGTTATAACCCTGGATAGCAAGATCAAAATAATCATAACTTTCTAACGGTTTATCCAAAAATTATGTAACGGTTTATCCAAAAATTATGTTCTTGAGTTCTCTGGAAACCTTATGAAATCACCTACAATATTCATGTTGGTGGGATCCTCTAATTATTTCATGAACTAATTTTTATTATCCAATTACTACAACCTGCCAAAATCCTGACAGAACCTGTGGACAGCAGTGTTGTAAAATTCATAACTCAAGATCCGTTCATCCAAATGACGTGATCCCAAAATCTATAGAAAGCTAAAGACATTACCCAAAAATATCTCGAAGGTGAAGAATCCAAAATTCGCTATTTCATACCTCAAACCTACAGCGTACTACAAATTGCAAACAACCAATCTGCTACTCGATATCGCTGAATCGCAAAAATATTAAACAAAGCAAAGGAGATCTGAGAGTCACCCTTGATGAATGCAATGAAAACCACTGAAGAATCCGAGAGATCTCCCTTCCCTCTTCCTCTCTTCCTTCTCCCTTCCTGTGATACCCCAAAAGTATTCGAAAGAATATTCGGGATAGAATAATTAAATTTGGAGAAGGACTAAATAGAAAATAGTTATTTAAGCAGTTAAAGAGGGGGTTTATAGCGAAATTTAGACAACCTGGGTCGGGGCCTCAGGCCCATTGGTAATTGGCCCAAAGGTGGGAGGTGGTGGCTGGCCCTAGGGGGTGGGGGAATTAGCCAAAGTGGCCCATGGCCCATGAGGAAATCAACCACCAACAAAAGGAGGAGGGGGGAAACCCTAGATTTTGCTACAGTAATTCTATGCTCCTTGGCCAATGTGGCACTGTAGCACACCCTCCCCATTGATGACGCCTCCTCCTCCATGCCGTCCTTCTTGGCCAAGCCATGTCGCCCCTCGCTGTCGGCCAAGGAAGAAGGGAAGAGAAAGGAAGATGAAGGGGGGAAGGGAGAAGAGAAGGGAAGAAGAGGATTCATGGGGTGTTCATCTCGTTCGACAGCGGGTTCATCAAGGGTAATATCCGATCCCTTTGTGATTAGTCATTTAATTGAATATTTAGCTTCGTCGGTAATAAGATCTGTTAGAGCAGATAGGGTTGGCCTGTATTTTTGAGTAGTTTAACGGCAGAATCTGTTCTGGACGTCTCCTAGATAATTGTAGGTGACGTAGATACCTTTCCGTAGAGTACTAGATCATGTCATTTGGACGAGCGGTTCAAACGTTATGAATTTTATAGTGCTAGTGTTATGCAAATCTGTCGATATCCTGACAGTTTTTAGTAATCAGTCTAAAAGGATAGTTAAATGAAAAATTAGAGGATCTCACTATAATGAAAGATGTAGATAATAGGCTCAGATTTCTAGAAAGCTAAAGAACATGAAATTTGGATAATTATACTGAAAGATATGATGGTTTTAATATTATTGTCCAGAAACCCAATGCGATTTAGGTGTTCTGTTAACTAGCTTGGTAGAGGTTGTAAATGGCCGAATCTGGAAGCCTCGCCAACTATGTTTAGTTGGATAATTTGATAACATTTCCAGAAAGTCCAAGAACACCCCATTTGGACCTCTGTACTAAAAGCTGTGAATTTTTTATTATGACTATCCACAGAAGGAACAGATCGACATTTAGGAGTTGAAGTTGGGATTGCACTAGAGAGTATAGCAAGTTCATTTGTACTTCTAGTTTTGTTATTGGACTAGTATTGCTGTCTTAGAGCGTTTTCTAAACTAATTCAAGTGTGGGGTTGGTCCCGGGGGCAGCGCCCTCTTCACTTTCTTCATTCTCGCTCGGTTGAGGCGAGTACTCTGATTGATAGCATAATTATGAATGTTTGGTTGTGAGTGCTAGTATTTTTTATACATATTAACTATGCATGGTTGATAGTGTGATATGTATGATTAAAGATGGTGAATTCTTGAGATATGATTAAGTGTTATTCATGTATGATGCCCTTGCTACACATGTTATTGAAAGATAGAGTAATTGTTCATGTGCATATTGGGAGCATACTTGAGACTTGGTCACATGGTGACCAAGTATGTATAATTGAGGTCCCTGTCATGTAGATGACGGGCTTGTGGTCCCCACACTCGTGGAGTGTGGGCATTGATTAGAGGTCCCCATCATGAAGATGATATGCTGAGGTCCCTATACTTGTGGAGTATAGGCTTTTGGTCCCTGTGCTAGAGGGCACAGGCAAGGGTATACATCGATGGTTGTATACCCCGCATTACCGGTAAAATGCGAAAAGAGTAAAAGAGAAAAAGATGCATTGCACATTTGCATTACATAAACATGTGATATGTTTTAGAGTAAAGCTTTGGAATTGGATGTTGATGCTATGAATGAGAGTTTAATGTTTTATTATTGGTAATTGCTGAGTCTTTGGGCTCACTCTTGATTTTGTTGTGCTTTTAGGTACCTTTTGCAAGAACGCTTGCAGGGGAGGGAATAGACTTGAGTTGGATTCACACACTGCCACGCATCTTTAAAGTTGATTAAATTTTAGATCGTACCTTAATAAATGAGCAAACTGCTTAAGAATTGATTATGGTTATGCTTCATGCATCGGATTATTTGTAATAATGTTGAGTAGCATATTTTGGATATCTTTGAATATGCTTTAGTTGATTAGCATGTTTGAATGCTTATTGATGATACTGGATGTTGGAAGATTTAGTTATGATATATTTAACTGTTGGAACCTCCGTATAGTTAGCTATACAAAGGAGGTTCTGCCGAAATTTAGTAATTTGTCTTAGTTTAGATTTGTTTAATATTGTTTTAGTAGCATTCCAGGCTCATGTTGGGCTGGGTTGTTACAGTTGGTATTAGAGCGGGTTGTAGGTCAGTGTTACTTGAATTATTAATTTTGACACACCAAGCACAGTAGGTGGGATTGGGTTTTTGCATTGCATTTACGTTTCTGCTATATCGTATTGATGTTTGCTGATATGATTTGAGTATGATTGCCCATTAATTGATTATATGATTATTATGTGTGGGGATAACCCATGTTGAGAGGTTGAGGTCATGGTTGTAGCCCTGGGCATTACCAGGTTACACCATCGTTCGCAGGATGGGAATAGGGAAGTGGTTACCTCGGATATCTTAGTACAGGCGTTGATAGTGAGTATCTTTAGAAGAGTTGTTCTCTTCCTTGAATTTGAATTTGGTTAACTCTTATCCGGTTGTGATTGATGAGTTTCTCTTGGGTTATTAGTTCATTGCAGTTGATGAGTGCTTTGAAAAATATTGGTGTGTTTCCATTGGCTTAATTTGTCCCGTAAAGCAATTATTGTTTTCTCAATCATTGAGTTATTCTCGCGGTTGGTGAACTTTGTTAATTGTCAAGATTGACCTTTGTATTGGAGTTTTGTCTTTCTTGTTGGAAAACTTGACCCATTTATTCGCTTGATGTTTTTGGTTAATGAAAGTTTCCTTTTGCAAGTCCTTTAGTACGTGGAGGTTTTGACCCAATGTATCTCTCTTAGGTATTTTGAGTGTTGAAGATTATTGGTTATATTTTATGAAAGAAAATGTTAAACCGTTTAGTGATGTTTTGTCTTGATTAAGTGAGAGGTTATAATCAAAGCAATTATTGGATATGATATGGAGTATCAGGTTAGGTCTGTAGTGTGTGCATGATCGACCTTAACTAAGATCCTTGAAAGAAAAGTTGATTAGTTTGAAAGTGCCTTGTGGTAGTTCTTGTTGAGCCGTGATTATGAGTATGACTATAGTTAATTGGAATCAATAGAGTTAATAAGAAGTGTGGAATAATGATGAAATGGTTGATCATTAAAATTGTTTAGTTACTAAACTTGTTGAATTATTTGGTCTTAATAGATTAATCTAACTGTATAGGAAGAAAAATATAAGTATGGGTTCGACTGTGGTCTCAGTAGATAAGAATATAGAATTTTCTTTAGTTGGCTGTTTGATGAACTTATTTTTGCTCGTGGCTCGTGGGAATACAAATGGAGAAAGGACCATCAATTCTTCTATGATTGAATAATCATCAATGGTTTGTGGCAACCTCTAGATTAGAATTAGTGTGAGCATTTCTAATAGGTGAAGGGTTGAAATTTGAAAGTGATTTATTCACATGTGTTTCGTGAGGATGATTTGTGGCTGCATGCCCGTGTTAAAAGAGGTTTGCTCCGATAGTGCGGTTGGTGTATTAGATATACTCTAGAACAGGTGGTCTGCGGCAATCTTATTGAGATAACAAAATTATTATGAAATAATCCACCGTGTTTCTTTTGGAAAGGATTATGATGGGATTTAATAGGCGGCCTGTGTTTGCGTGATTGTGAAATTGTCGGATAATAATATGCCTTTGATGAAAGGGTTTTTGAATAACCTTTTAAATTGTGTAGAAGGTTCCCTCTAAAATAAAGTGGTTGTTGTAGTAAGGTTGTAAGAATTTGGTATACACTCAATTGAGGATGAGATGATAAAGGGGTATGTAACATTTTGGTAAACTTTGGAGACTCTTTAAAGGAAGAGTTGTTGATAACAAACCTTATTAAGAGTGAATTATTCTTGATGTTAGTAATAAGGTCTACAAGAGATTGTGACGCCTTGGAGTGGTGATGATTCATCTAGAGAGAAAGTAAGTTGTTTGCTTTTCGTAATACCGGTTAAATGAAATGTTTGGATTTTTGCATTCGTGATCTTTTGGGAGTTCATGATTTATGTAGTAGATGAAATTAGTTGAGCAATGTGACGTATGGGAAGGTTCCGTTTGGTTCCTAAGTGATTAATATGATTTGGTTTTAAAGGCATTTCTTGTTTGGTTTGGCAAGTAATGTTGTAATTAAAGAAAATTGTTTTCTTTGTTAACGGAAAATGTGTACCATAAGTATTTGAGGTTAGAGTTAAGAATTGTAATCGGCAACTTTTATGTCGTTACAGCTTAAGAGTTTCTTGAGTTTCAATAGCAATGTTTTATCATGAGTTATGGAGGTTGCAATTTCATTCTTGTGTGTGATGCCCCGGCCAGAGGCCACCCGAGAGGTCCTCCAGGATCTCCTTGAAAGTCCATTAGAACCTCCCAGAAGATTCGGTAGGACCGCCCAGGAGCATCTCCACGACCGCCTAGGAGGTCCAGCAGGATCTCCTGGAGGTCTGGAGACCCGACCGAGAGGGAGTGTGAGGCACAGAAAGATCGCCACAGCCACGAGCCAACTCAGGAGAGGTTGAAGGACCAATCCTGAGGAGGTCATGAGACCTAGGGTGGCCCAAGTCCTCCCACGACCAATCCCGAGGGAGGTCGTGGAGGGCTGGGATCACCCCAAAGACCTTCCACGACCAGACCCGAGGGTGGTTGTGGTGGTCAGGGATCACCCCATGCTTCCCCGTGTGAACCGAGCTAGTCCCAAGGATCAACAGCTACCTCTTCACAGCATACAACAGTGGTAACATACACTTCAACGAGAGCTTTATTAATATCAACAAAGTTGTTTACAAATGGGAGGCATACAAGCCAACAAACCAGAACACAGCAGAAGATAAACATAAAGGCCACCCGATACACCACAGGCAATCGGCTGGAGGCCGCATCCTAGTCGTCCAGGACCACTAGGTCCACAGCAAGATCACCTCAAAGCTTCCATTCCTGCTCAAAAGATTAATTTCAAGCAAGAGTGAGCACAACAATCGTGCTTGCAAGTTACACCCGTCAATTAACAGAATGACATGCATAATGGATATCTCAAAGGAAGGCATAATATGGTTAGTTTGCATAAAGCCAAGTTTATTTCAAATACAAGTACTAAGTTCGAGGTGATTACAATAAGTAAAATTCATTTTGCAAATCTTAGTTTTCAGTTGGATAACATTCATCACAAGTGGTGAAGGATACCCTTCTGTCACAAGGCTCCCTCGCCCATTCCCAATTTGAATAGAAATCCAAAACCATTTCACAAATCATTTTGTACCCAAAACTGAGATCTAACTTTGAGTGGCATTACTAGTATGTCCATGATCGTGGACACGGCTATTCGAATAGTTTTACACTCTGCAGAGGTGTGCAACTTTACCCACAAGACACGTTTTCTCTAGTTTGTTTGGCACCCAGCTATACCACCACTCACTGCCGAAGGTAAGTGGTCTAAACCACATGACAAAGCCTTTATAATGCATCATTCCACCGCAGTCCATGCACTCTAAGGTTTCACCCTTCCCCAGGGCCCCCTCTTGAGCCAGGTGGGGATTACATAGTCATAAAAGACAGGCCATAAAAGACCACCCACTATTCCGTCGGATCAACCGCGGTGATAACTTTGCAAATTAGTTGGCCAGGTCCTGCCCACACAGGACATGTGGTTGCACGATGAGGCATAGCCCATTATAGGCATAGCAAGAGGCGGCTCAAAGACCGGTCCTTAACTGACTTGAGCGACAACCTCAACCCTAGGGCATCGGATCACACGACCCCCGTGCATGGACATGCACCAACCAAACAAGCAGATTCGCCCAAGTCCAAATCATTTTTCCATTTTCCATGCTTCCCCAGCATAATTTTCCAAACTCCATGACAACCCAATGCCATGGTTAACATTTTTAAATAATAGTTGGCCAACAATGGAAGAATTTTCCCAAAACCAATATTTTTTGTCTAAGCATGATATACATCAAGTTTTTCCAAAGATCCTGGTTCACACTAATGTAGCAACCAGGTTTTCCTATGGTGACAATATGTTCGGCTCAAGGTCAATAGGGGCCATGCAAAGGATTTAGGTATAGCTATGAATTTAAGGATAGGCATTGAAATAACTTAGTAAAGTAAGCATGCATTAACATTTAAAACGGAACATATATAGGGTGAAATAATAGGTGCAATATGATCAAGAGTGTAACTTACCTCCTGCTTGAAAGTTCTATAGGTCTTCTTCCTCACAAAGCTCAGGCTCACCAGCGACGTCGAGGTCTACACGTTAAAGCAGCGCAAATCAAAACAAAGTCGAGTAAAAACCAAAAGAACTCCAAAGAAACACAAAACTAGAGCCAACAGAGAGGTTTGATCGGTTCGGAGGAGGTCCAAGGAGCTTGCTAGAGGGGGTCCGACAGCTTGGGAGAGGATCCACAGGGCTGGACAAATGAGGCTCAATGTTTAGAGGGAGGTGAGGGAGGTCCAGAGAGCAAATTGAGTGAGCTAGAGAGCTAAAATGAAGATAAGGCAAAGGAGGAGAGCTGACCCAAACTTATATTGCCAGAGCCATTGAGATTTCCAAGGGTATATGTGCTCAAGAGTTGGTGAAAAGGACAATGGGAGCAGGCAAAAAATGGGACAAAAGAATAGCACGGGTGCTGCAAAAAGTGATAGTATTTAATGCGACACAACAGGCATTAAATGTGGGGAGACTCCCATGTGCAAAGGATATGGTCAAAGGATAAAGAAAAGTGGGCGTGACTGACAAATGGGGCCAGTCAAAGCTCAAGGGGAGATCCTACGGAGACCCTAAGGAGTTCCTGTAGAGGCCAAGGGAGTCCTGCCCCGCAAGGGGTGGTCTTTGTAGAAAGACCAGGAGGTGGTCTTTGTAAAAAAAAAGACCACAATGAGGTCTCGAGCAAAGGAGGTCATGGCAAGCGATGAAAGAAAGGAGGTCGCGGCCTCAAGGGGAGGTCGCGGCAAAACGACAAAGAGAGGAGGTCGCGACAGAAGGGTGGTCCTGGCAAAAGACCGGGGGGGTCATCTTCGCAAAAGACCACGGGGAGGTGGTCTTTGCAGGAAGACCACAGAGGTGGTCTTGGAGAGAAGACCACAGGAGAGGTCATGACCCGAAAAGGGTTGGTCTTTGCAAAATGACCACAGAGGGTGGTCTTTACAAAAAGACCAGAGAACGAGGAGATCTAGAGGTCAAGGGTCCAGAGGGCAAAAGGGTCCAAGGACAAAGAGGTCCAAGGGGCACAGAAAACTCAAGGGAAGATTTGGACGGTCAAGATCAACAAGGGGTGCTCCTGACGGTCAAGATCCAAGGGAAGGAGGTCTGGATAGAGGAGACCCACAAGATGAAGTCCAGATAAGGAGATCCGAGTGGTTTAGATCAACACAAGGGAGGTCTGAATGGTTCAGATGAGATCAAAGGTAATCTGAACAGTCAAGATGACTCATAGGAGGTCTTGACGGTTGAGATGAATTCAAAGGAGGTCCTAACGGTCAAGATCTAAACAAGGGAGGTCCTGACGGCTAAGATCTCCAAAGGGGAGATCTTAATGGTCAAGATCTAAACAAGGGAGGTCCTAACAACTAAGATCTCCAAAGGAGAGGTCTTAACGGTCAAGATCTAAACAAGGGACGTCCTAACGGCTAAGATCTCCAAAGGGGAGGTCTTAACAGTCAAGATCTAAACAAGGGGGGTCCTAACGGCTAAGATCTCCAAAGGGGAGGTCTTAACGGTCAAGATCTAAACAAGGGAGGTCCTGACGGCTAAGATCTCCGAAGGGGAGGTCTTAATGGTCAAGATCAACAAGCAAAGGAGGTCCTGGCGATAGTGAGATAAGAAGTGGGAGGAGCGGGAGCGGTTGGATTTGGATCGAACGGACCAAAACGATTGGGCCGTTCGAACCATCCGAAGCTGCCATCAGATCCTAGCCATCCAACTGGATCGGGTGGTCCAAAATGATTGGGACGTTCGGACCGGCCGAACGTGCCAACACGATCAAATCATCCAACGCAAATCGAATGGTACACAAGTAATAGAGGTTTGGATTAAGCGGAAGGCTCGAACGGACGTGAGGGGAGTCCAAGTGAATATAGAGGAGGTCCAAATGAACGAGGGGGAGGTCCTAAAGGACACAGGGAGGTCCTGAAGGACACGGGGAGGTCTAGACCTAAGAAAGTCTGGACCAAAGAAGGCAACACAAAGGAGGTCTGGACCCTTAGATCCAAACAAAGGGAGGTCTGGACCATCAGATCTGGGCGAAGGGAGGTCTGGACAGAGAGGTTTCTAAGGGAGAGGGATCCAACAGAGGAGATCCATGGAAAGTGGTCCAAAGGAGGTCTTGATGATCAGGATAAACTCAAAGGTGATCTCGATGGTCAAGAGAAGATCAAGGAGATCTCGACGGTCAAGACCAACACAGGGGAGGTCTCAACAGTCAAGATGGAACCAAAGGGAGATCTCAACGGTCAAGATAAACACGGGAAGGTCTCAACGGTTAAGATGAATCAAAGGGGGATCTCGATGATCAAGACCAACACGGGGAGGTCTCAACGGTCAAGATGAAGCCAAATGAGGTCTTGGCGGTTAGGATGAACCCGAGGAGGTCCGGACGGCCAAGATGAAGGGCCCAGGAGGTCCTTACAGACTCGAGGATGTCCAAAAGAACACAGGAAGGGGCAAAGGGATACAAGGAGATTCAAATGAACACAAGGGAGGTTCACATGAATACAGAAGGGATTCCAATGAACACAAGGAGGTCCAAAGGAACCCAAGGAAAGTTTAGGTGGACACAGGAGGCCTATGTGAACATGAGGGAAATTCCAGTGGACACAGGGAGGTCCAAATGAACACAAGAGAAGTCTGGGCACAAAGGAGTGTCCAAGTAAGGGAGGGTTCTGGACATAAAGGAAATGCCTAGGCAACAAGAAGATCTAAACCTTGAAGAGATTCAAACCAACAAAGAGGTGGTCCAAATAAAAGGGTAGTCTAGACACACAAGAGGGTTCCAAACACAGGGGGATCTGGGCTCCAAGAGATGGCCAAGCAAGAGGGAGATCTGGGCATAAAGGAATGCCCAAACACGAGAGAGGTCCAGAAGGGGGAGTTCAATCCAAAGTTTAGATTTCAGAGATCAAAGATATTTGAAACACAAACCTGAGCTATGTAAAATTTTAGTAAGCGAATTTGAGGATTTCCTATCAATTATACCAGAAATTAATGGTAAGAGACTTGGAGGTTGAATTTGGGCTTTGCATTTTTATGCTAGGACCTTGGAGACCCAATATTATGTGTAGAGGTAGATGAACAGAAGCGAATTTTGAATAGTGTGTTGATCTTTGATAAAATACTTTGGATAAAGTAAATGAGTATGTGTGCTGAGAATTTGAAGTAGATTATCTTTAACAGAATGAGATGATGTGATTGTGGGTGAAAAATCTCTATTGATATGTTGGAAACCATTTGTCAAAATAATTCCTTTGGTATAGGAGTGGACTAGAGAATCCTTTTGTGGATTAGTAGAGTCCCTCTAAATAAGTATGGTTGTTCTTTCGGTTTAAGGATCGTTTTGGGATTGTCGGTTAAGATGAAGGAGTTAGTGTGATAATTCTGGACACCCGTGATTTGGGAAAGGGTTTATTTCTTTAAAAGAATATCTGAGAAAAGAATGTTCTCTCAAGTAGAGAAGTGTTCTATTGGTTCTTGTTTGAGTTGGATTTTTATGATGGAGATCATGTACAATTTGAGTTGACTATGTGGACAAGGTGGTTCTGTCTGGTTCAGGAAAATAAATGAAGTATTTGATTTGGGCATTCGACCGAATTCTCTTTTGGCTTATGTGGTGTTTAGTTGCAAACTACCTAGTTGGAGTGCGAAAAGGTTTTCATGCGGAATCTTCAATTTTGGATTTGAGTGTTTTGGAGAAAAATTGGTATTGCATTGTGAATCCTTTGTTTTCAGCTAAATCTGAATATTAAAGTTTGATTAAAATAAGTTGTGTTGCGCGTCCCTACTTAACGAAGACCCTCCTAGTTAGGATGAAGAGATCGACTGAAGATAGAACGAGCATTCCATATGCTTGTGCACAAATTCTGTGGTTTGGTACCAAAGGGAAGGATAGCCCAAGGTAATTGGGTTGTTTCTAGAAGTTGTGGGGATATTTGAAGTTAGCAATTCGCTAGAACCATCTCGAATCTTGGAGCAGGTTATATAATGTTTTAGATGAACCGGTGTTGAGAGAATGCTTGAGGTATTTGGAGTGTGAGGTTTCGTAAGAGCCGTTGACCAGTGAGCATTACCGCATCTTCAAGTCCGGTTCGTTGAGTGGATCTGGTTAGGATGGTACGAGTGACAAGGCGTAGTACATTAGTTGCCTCAAGGTACGATGGTCCTATAAGTTCGAGAGGAGAATGACTTTAGAGTTGGAGTCTTGCTTGCGCGAGCATACTCCGGAGTTGTACACGTTGAGTACATGTTTGTTGTTAGATACCTTCCGTTGCGGTTGTTCTTCGAGTAGAATGACAAGGAGAATTCGGGGTCGAATTCTATTTAAGGGGGGTAGAATGTAATACTCTAAATTAGGAGAAGGACTAAATAGAAAATAGTTATTTAATCAGTTAAAGAGGGGGTTTACAGTAAAATTTGGACAACATGGGCCGGGGCCTCAGGCCCATTGGTAATTGGCTCAAAGGTGGGAGGTGGTGGCCGGCCCTAGGGGGGAATTAGCCAAAGTGGCCCATAGCCCATGAGGAAATCAGCCACCAACAAAAGGAGGAGGGGGAAACCCTAGATTTTGCTACAGTAATTCCATCCTACGGTGCCGCTGCTATTATTGTGGGACTATAGCACGCTGTGCCCATTGATGCCGCCACTTCCTCCATGCCGTCCTCTTTGGCCAAGCCATGTCGCCCCTCGCTGCCGTCCAAGGAAGAAGGGAAGAGAAAGGTAGAGGAAGGGGGGACAAGGGAGAAGAGAAGGGAAGAAGAGGATTCGTGGGGTGTTCATCACGTTCGACAGTGGGTTCATCAAGGGTAAGATCCGATCCTCTTGCGATTAGTCGATTAATTGATTATTTAGCTTCGTCGGTAATTAGATCTGTTAGAGCAGATAGGGTTGGCCGGCATTTTTGAGTAGTTTAACGGCAGAATTCGTTTCAGACATCTCCTAGAGAATTGTGGGTCATGTCGATACCTTTACGTAGAGTACTAGATCACGTTATTTGGACGAGCGGTTCAAAAGTTATGAATTTCGTAGTGCCACTATTATGCAAATCTGTCAGTATCCTGACAGTTTTTAGTAATCAGTCTTAAGCGGATAGTTAAAGGAAAAATTAGAGGAGCTCACTATAATGAAACATGTAGATCATTGGCTCAGCTTTCCAGAAAGCTAAAGAATAAGAAATGTGGATATTTATACTGAAAGATATGCTGGTTTTAATATTACTGTCTAGAAACCCGTTGTGATTTAGCTGTTCTGTTAATTAGCTTGGTAGGGGTTGTAAATGGCCGAATCTGGACGGATTACCAACTAAGTTTAGATGGATAATTTGATAAAATTTCCAGAAAGTCTAAGAACGCCCCATTTGGACCTCTGTACTAAAAGATGTGAATTTTTTATTATGACTGTCCACAGAGGGGACAGATCGACATTTAGGAGTTGGAGTTGGGATTGCACTAGAGAGTATAGCAAGTTCGTTTGTACTTCTAGTTTTGTTATTGGACCATTACTGCTGTCTTAGAGCATTTGCTAAACTAATTCAGGTGTGGGGTTGGTCCCGAGGGTAGCGCCCTCTTCACGTTCTTCATTCTCACTCGGTTGAGGCAAGTACTCTGATTGATAGAATAATTATGAATGTTTGGTTGTGAGTGCTAGTATTTTTTTTGATACATATTAACTATGCATGGTTGCTAGTGTGATATGTATGATTAAAGATGGAGAATGCTTGAGATATGATTAAGTGTTATTCACGTATGATGCCGTTGCTATACATGTTATTGAAAGATGGAGTAATTGTTCATGTGCACATTGGGAGCATACATGAGACTTGGTCACGTGGTGACCAAGTATGTATAATTGAGGTCCCCGTCATGTAGATGATGGGCTTGTGGTCCCCACACTCGTGGAGTGTGGGCATTGATTAGAGGTCCCCATCATGAAGATGATGGGCTGAGGTCCCTATACATGTGGAGTATAGGCTTTTGGTCCCTGTGCTAGAGGGCACAGGCAAGGGTATACATCGACGGTTGTATACCCCGCATTACCGGTAAAATACGAAAATAGTAAAAGAGAAAAAGATGCATCGCACATTTTCATTACATAAACATGTGATATGTTTTAGAGTAAAGCTTTGGAATTGGATGTTGATGCTATGAATGAGAGTTTAATGTTTTATTATTGGTACTTGCTGAGTCTTTGAGCTCACTCTTGCTTTTGTTGTGCTTTTAGGTACCTTTTTGCAAGAACAGCATGCAGGGGAGGGAATAGACTTGAGTTGGATTCACACACTGCCACACATCTTTAAAGTTGATTAAATTTTAGATCGTACCTTAATAAATGAGCAAACTGCTTAAGGATTGATTATGGTTATGCTTCATGCATCGGATTATTTGTAATAATGATGAGTAGCATATTTTGGATATCTTTGAATATGCTTTAGTTGATTAGCATGTTTGAATGCTTATTGTTGATACTAGATGTTGGAAGATTTAGTGATGATATATTTAACTGTTGGAACCTCCGTATAGTTAGCTATACAAAGGAGGTTCTGCCGAAATTTAGTAATTTGTCTTAGTTTAGATTTGTTTAATGTTATTTTAGTAGCATTCCAAGCTCATGTTGGGCTGGGGTGTTACACTTCCTCTCTTCTCTTCCTCCTTTTCTTGCTTCTAGTCGGCAGCACTTGGCAGCACAGGGCAGCAAGGTACGCAAGGGGAAGGGCAAGGGGCTATGGCTCTGATTGGGGAGAAGGCACCAGGGGGTGCTACAGTAACCGATGCTACAGTACCCAGAGGCTAGGGTTTGGGGTTGCTACCCCTTTGGCCCCTTTAAGTGGCTGAATACCCCTTTTGGGCCATGGGCCGAAAGCCCACTTCTCCCACCAAATTCTCTAAATTTCTGAATTAGCTCTTGATTACTTCCTTTAATTTATTGATTACTTATTTAGTTAAGTGGGATATTACATTCTACCCCCCTTAAACAGAATTCGGCCCCTAATTCTACTCGAAAGAATGCCCACAACTGAAATTAACAACCGATAACACGTACCAGACATGAACAGTTTGGATATCGCTCACCCATGCGAGACTCCAGCTCCAAAGTCGCTTCCCTCTCGAACTTATGGGACCACGTCACCTTGATGGATACCAACGTCTTACACCTCAACACTCGTCTCGACCTTTACAGGTACACTCAACACACGGGACTCAAAGGTAAGGTCTTACTCGTTGGCCAACGGCTCTAACCAAATCTCAAGCTTCGGACCTCTCAGGTACTCATCCAGCACCGGAACATACAAGACGTTGCGTACTCTGGGTATGGACTGGAGACGGTCCTAGCGATACACAAACCTACAAATCCCCGCAACTATTGGAACCTATCCTACACACCTTTGGTTAATCTTCCCTTTGGTACCAAATCACACTGTCTGCACAAAACACATGGAACTCTAGTTCCATCTCTCAGTCGATCACTTTACCTATGCAAGCAGTATCTTCTTTAACAAGGGACGCACAAAGAACTCGCCTACCAACTCACTTATCCGAAGAACCCAACTGAAAACAAAGGAGTCATAATGCAACCAACTCAAAACCATTTTCCCTTCAAAAGAGCCCAATCCAAAAACAAAGGATTTATCATGAAAACTCTTTTTCCATGTATTCAATTTGCAAATAAACGTCACATATGCTAATGGCGTGACCACTTGGCTGCTCAATTTAACCATTTTATTTCTTGTTCTTAACCGGAAAGAACCGCGCATACCAACATAGAACCATCTCAATTTGCGAAAGACATCTGTCATAAACACACAGCTCAAACAAGAATTAAGAGAGCATTTCACTACCCGAGAAAACATTCTTTTCTCAATCCTTTCTTTTAAGAATTTAACTTCCCTTAAACCATGGGATTCCAAATCATCGCACAACACGCTAACTCATTTCTCTTAAATTGAAATCCACATCACTGTGAGGTCACCCCGGGATCGTGCCCGTATCATGCTAAGTGATTACGCCAAAAGTGCAACACTTAACACGAAACAAAAGTGATTCCGAGTGCCTGGATATGTGTCTCATGTTAGCTCCCAAGGATCCGTGGCTAACATGCACATATCCTAACACAACATTGCATTCACATCCATACACAATATACAAGAATAATGGAAGCATAAATACAACATCATTAAATAGAACTTTTAAGTACAATTGGCATAAGAGGGCCGATTGGCCAAAAATAAATATCAAATGATAAATTGCAATGGAAGACAAACTTAGAATAAAAAGGGAATAACCGAGTTGGTATGCCCACAACCTACAAGCAACCAACTGGAGTTAAAGCCGATGCACCCGCCGTTCTCACCTGAACAAATGGACAAAGCCGTTAAAGTACAAAGTTGTACTCGCGAGACTTTTCAAGAAAAATAAGGATGCATGTAAGTATCAAAGGAAGGCTACTACACTAGTCAATTTTCAGCATAAAGCAAGTTTTGCATTTAGATAAACAATTTAGAATCAAATTGCCATTTGTAAAATATTTAGAAAACATTTTATAACAGTAAGTAATGATCAACAATAGTATAATCTCCAAATATAATCAACACACGAACATGCCATTCATGACACAATTCATTCCATAACAAATTAACACGCGAACTTCGTGTTCATGATAACATTTCAGATCTAAACAAACTAGCATAATGACATAACATTTCCAACCATAACCCAAACCAAACTTCCCATAAGCTAACTGCGCATGCTTTCCCACAAGCGATGTCCATAACCGGGGACACGGCTATTCGAATAGATTTAGTTACTCTGCAGAGTTGTACAGCTTTCCCCACACAATATGAATACCTCGTATTGTTGCCATGCACTCTTCCGAAGGAGTGTGACTGAGATATCATAACGACGCCATTACAATGTCATGTCCTAACTATCAACCCACCCAAGGATCAGAATCCCATAGCATACTGAAAGCGCCTCGCACCACAGGTGAACCCCGTTGTGTAAGTTAGTCCCTTGCGTAGCATCCCACAAATGCAAAAGACCCTTAAGGGCAAGAAATAAAAATATAACATGCCCCCACTAGATTGACAAGAGAATTGTTAGACCTAAACAATAACAATTGTCAATCTAATTGTGTTTTGATAGCTAACACACAACAAATTATTAAGCTAAGCCTTCGCCATTATCCCGACGTGTGGTTGTATGTAAGACTTGGTTCATCACACCACAAACCGGTCCTCAAATACCCAGACGGGACTATGCGAATCCAGGACCATTCCCTTCATCAATCTATCACTCGTCCAAGTCAAACACACAACAACAACCCATCCAACAAGTTCACAATAATCAGATTCGAAAATCTATAAATTTTCCTCAAATTCAACATAATCAAATCCATATAACCCTCAAATTTCATCAAGATTTGATTCAATCCATCGGCCGATGGACTAGCTCCATCAACCGTTATCGACTATAACTACTAGCATGGCTAAGCAACGTGCCTGTAATACCCCAAAAATTAAATCGGGAGAGAATAAATAAATCGGGAGAGAATAATTAAATCGGGAGAATGTTTCTTTTAGCAAAGCGATTGAACAGGAGAAAGAGGGGGTTTTAATGTAATACTCTGATTTATTCTACGAAAGAAAGCGTTCAAAAGAGAAATTAAACATAAAAAAGGGGGGTTTCTGCAGTTCGTCAGCAACTTGGGCCTTGGGCCTTGGCCCAGGAGGCCCATGAGGGGCCGGCCACCAACAAAAGGAAGGGGCAAACCCTAGCCACACTGTAGCTACAGTACCGCCGCTACTGCAGCAAGAATACTGTAGCATGCCCCTCTCCTCCATGGTGGTGCCTCCCTTCCTCGCCGTCGGTGCTCCCTGCTGCTGATCAAGAAGAAGAGGAAGAGGAGGAAGAAGAGAGGAAGGGGAGAGATCGTAGGCGGGTGATCATCGTTGTTCTCAGCAGGCCCTTCATCGTGTCATCAAGGGTAATCGCTGTTTCCCCTTGAGTAGATGCTCAATTAGTTGTTTTAGCAAAGTCGGTTATCTAGATCGTGTTCTGTCCAGTAGTTTGATCCATGGATTTCATATCTTTAGAAGCAGAATCTGGGGATCCACCCTCTTAGAGATAGTTGCATTATGTCATTAGCTTTCCGTGGCCGCCAAGAACTCCCAAATCCGATTAACGGTTAGAAAGTTATGAATTGTTTAGTGCCGCTGTCCTGTTAATCTGTCAACATCCTGACAGTCTGTAGAAATCTGAGTTACTCTATTAGTTAAAGACGAAATCAGAGGATCTCGTTATAATGAAAAAGATGGGTAATTTCCTAAACTTTCCAGAAAGCTAAAGAACGTAAGAATTGGACTTTCGTAGCAAAAGTTATGATAATTTTAGTGTACTGTCCAGAGAACCCGACGTGCTAATTGATGTTCTGTAGATTGGCTTGGTAGGGGCAGTAAATGGCAGAATCAGAAGGGCTCCCAACTAAGTTTATTTAGATAATTTAATTATCTTTCCATAAAGTATTAGAACATCTTATTTGGACTCCTGAGCAGAAAGTTATGTATTTTAGAAGTTGACTGTCTGCAGTGAACACCAAATCGATCGGTAGAAATTGGAAGATTGGAAACGCTTGGGAATTTAGCGAGTTCAATTGTGTTCTTATTTATGCTTTTGGTCCAGTATGCTTGTCTTAGTTTGGGTTATCATTATGTTCAGGTGAGAGCGTGATCCCAGGGGCAGCGCCCTCTTCGCGTCCACTGTTCTCGCACGGTTGAGGCAAGTATAATGATGGTTATAATTTTTATTGTTGAATGGCAATGCTGGGTATATGTTATGAGAAATTGTGTGCTCCTGAGATGTGATGACGGCATAGCCAGTATTGCTAGAGATATGAGTTATGTGTTAGATTTGGTTGTTCATTAGTTGTGATGACTTTGTTTATGAGCTTGTAGTATGAAAAGGATTTTCATATGCATTATTGTTGCGGATGCATGTTTGTTAATTTGAGAAATTCATACATATGCATCATGTTGGCTTATTGAAGACTTGGTCATGTGGTGACCAAGCAACTCTTGAGGTCCCCGTCATGTTAATGATGGGCTAAAGGTCCCCATGTTGGAAGAGCATGGGCTTAGGTCCCCATACACGTGGAGTATGGGCAATGGTCCTTGTACCAGATGGTACAAGCATGGGTGTGCATCGACGGATGCGCACTTTGCATTACTGGTAAAATGCAAAAGGGAAAGAGAAGGAAGAGGATCATCCTTTGAGCATATTGCATAGCATGCGTGTGTAAGATGGTTGATATGTGGGTTTGAGAGGTTTAATTGCTGACTTACATGTTTGTATGTTGTTGATGCCATTTATTATATTTGCTGAGTCTTTGGGCTCACCTCTTGTTTTTGCTGTGTTTTTAGGTACCATTTGCAAGAACGGCATGCATGGGAGGGAGTAGGATTGCTAAGGACGCACTCACTACCACACACTCTTTTAAAGATGATTATCATTAGTTCATACCTTAATAATAAGCAAACTGCTTAAGGATTAATCTTGGTTATGCTTCAATGCATTTGATTATTTGTAATAAAGAGAGCGGTAAATTTTGATTATGCTTGCTTATATTTTAGCTGAATTGATTGTTTATGAATGCTTTGATGAACTTTGGATGTTGAGATATTGCTAATAATATATGCATCTGTTGGAACCTCCGGTATACTTAGTTATACAAAGGAGGTTCTGCCGAATTTTTGTAAGATGTTTGAGTTTGAACATGTTTAAATTTACTTAATTTAGTAGCATTCCAGGCCCTTGTTTAGCTAGGGTGTTAAAGTTGGTATCAGAGCGGGCTGTAGGTCCGTGGTATTTAAAGTATTAATTTTGACACACTATGCACAGTAGATGGGTTGGGTTTTTGCATTGCATATACGCTTCCGTTGAGTAAATAGTTACTTTTGTGCTACAGTTGCTAGTTGATCGTTGTGCTTATTGTATGATATAATCTTATATACTTATAATTGATTATATTAGTTATATATTATGATAGTTGATGTCGAGGGGTTGAGGTCGTGGTTGCGGCCCTGGGCTTTACCAGGTTACACCACTGTTCATAGTGAGAGAATAGTGAAGTGGTTACCTCGAATATCTTAGTACAGGCGCAATAGTGAGTACCTTTAGAAGAGTTGTTCTCTTTTTTGAATTTGGTCAACTCTTGTCCAGTTGTGACTGATGAGTTTCTCTTGGGTTATTAGTTCATCACGGTTGATGGGTTGCTTTGAGAAAGGATAGTGTGTTTCAATTGGGCTGAATTTGTCCAGTAAAGCAATCATTGTTTTCCCAACCGATGAGTTATTCTTGCGGCTGGTGAACTTGGTTGATGGTCAAGTTTGACCTTTATATTGAAGTTTTGTCTTTCTCATGGGAAAACTTGATCCAATTATTCACTTGATGTTTTTGGGTTAATGAAAGTTTCCTTTTACAAGTCCTTTAGTACATGGAGGCTTTTACTCAATGTGTCTCTCTTGGGTATTTTGAGTGTTGAAGATTAATGGTTCTTCCTAATGAAAGAAGTTGTTAAACCCTTTAGCGGTGTTTTGTCATGATAAGATGAGAGGTTATAATCAAAGCACTTAAAGAATATGATATGGATTATCAAGATTGGGTTGCAGTGTGTGCATGATCGATTTTAGCTAAGATCCTTGAAAGGAAAGTTGAATAAGTTGAGGTTGTCCTCAAGTAGTTCTTGATGAGCTGTGACTATGAGTATAACTATATTTAGTCGGAATCAATAGAGTGATTAAGAAGTGTGAAACATTGATGAAATGGTTGATCAATAGAATTGTTTAGTTTGCTAAACTTATTGGATTATTTGGTCTCAATGGATTAATCTAACTGTGCAACAAGAGAAAAATAAGGAGGTGTTCGACTGTGGTCTTAATAGATAATAATATGGGGTTTTCCTTAATTGACTATTTGATGATCTTATTTATGCTCATGGGAATACAAATAGAGGAATGACCATCAATTCGTCCATAATTGAATAATCATCAATGGGTTATGATAACCTCTAGATTAGAATTAGAGTGTACTAAATTAGTATGAGCGTTCCTAATAAGTGAAAGGTTGAAAGTCAAAAGTGATTTACTCATGTGTGTTTCATGGGGATGACCTGTGTTTGCATGATGGTGAATTTGTCGGATAATAGAATGCATTTGATAAGAGGACTTTGGAATAACCTCTTAAATTATGTAGTAGGTCCCCTCTAAGATAAAGTGGTTGTTGGAATGAGATTGTAAGAATTTGGTATACTCTCAATTGAGGATGATATGATAAAGTGGTATGTAATACTTTGGTAAGCCATTAGGAGCTTTATAAAGGAAGAGTTGACAATAACGAATCTTGTTAAGAGTGAATTATTCTTGATATTAGTAAGATTGTCGATAAGAGAATGTGACGCGTTGGAGTGGTAATGATTCTTCTAGAGAGGAAGTAAGTTGATTGCTTTTCGTAATACCAGTTAAATGAAATGTTCGGAGTTTTGCATACGTGCTCTTTTGGGAGATCATGATTTATGTAGTAGATGAGATTAGTTGAGCAATGTGATGTATGGAAAGTTTCTGTTTGGTTTCTAAGTGATTAATTTGATTTGGTTTTAAAGGCATTTCTTCCATAGGATGGCAAGTAATGTTGTAATCAAAGAAAATTGCTTTCTTTGTTAACGAAAAATGTGTGCCCTAAGTATTTGAGGTTGGAGTTAAGAATTATAATCTGCAACTTTTCTATTGTTACAGCTTAAGAGTTTCTTGGGTTTTCATAGCAATGTTTTATTTTGATTTATGGGGATTTGGAAGTTCCTTCTGGTGGGACATGTGCCCTCATCTGCGGACTCGTATTTTGTTTTTTTTCCAAGATCATTAATATTTGATTGTTTCTCTTGGTCTCATACTCACTCCGAGGAGCAACGTTTTCTTGTGCGTTGAAACTTGTATTTGTTTGTTTTTTCCTTTTGAGAAAGGAATTAACCAATTTGTGTTGCCAAAGTCTTATAAAGTGTAGAACGTCGACTGGTTGGTGGTGGACAAGTATATGATAGTGGTGAAATCTTGGGAACCAAGCTATTTGAAGAGCAGTAGTTAGTGATTCGGTTTTGACCTATAACACCTGGAGAGGGTTCTAACTAAATGGAATGTTTGTCGATGAAATACAATTGATTAGTGTTACAACTAGTGGGACGTATGGCAAATTATGATCCAATACTCTTTGTTTGAATCTTGGTCAATCAGTTAGGGTATTGCAAATGTGTATATTGTGGTTGTGTAGCTGAATTGGATTGGTGTGGATTAGAGGAGGTCCAAGATTGGTAAAATAAATCGCCTTGGGGCGGTTACTTAATGAGTGAGGAATGTTGACATTAATAACTGAGGTTATTGTCGAGCTGTGTGAAATTTTAGTCATCAGATCTGAGGGTTACCGATCAAGTATACCGGAAGTTTAGTGTGGAATTCTTAAAGGTGGAATTCGGGATTGGCATTTTTATGCTAGCATCTTAGTTTCCCATTATTAGGTTCCAAGAGTTACGGTGATCTTTGATAGGATCTTTTGAATGCAATAAATGAGGGTGTATGCGGTGAATTTCAAGTTGATTATCCTTAAAAGATTGAGGTGATCTGATTGTAGCTGAAATCAATATTGAGGTGTGTTGGGAATTATTATTTGTCAAAGTAATTCCTTTGGTAGAGAAGGTGATCACAGTATGTTATTGTGGATTGGAAGAGTCTCTCTTCCTAGATGTGGATTTCGTGTTCAGTTTGAGCATAGATTTGAGGCTTGCCAAATTAAAAGAAATGAATTAGTGTGTTATGCGATGATTTGGAATCTCATGATGTAAGAGAAAGTTGAATTCTTAAAAGAAAGTTTGAAAACAAAAAAAAGGGATTGTACTCTCAGATGATGAAATATTCTCCTGGTTTTTATTTGAGCCTTGTCTCTATGATAGATGTCAATTATAAATTGAGTTGATTCATCTTGGTATGCGTGGTTCTTTTCGGTTAAGACAAAGAAAGGAAATGGTTGTTCTTTCGATTGGTAATCATTTTGGAATTGACAGTTAAAAGAATGAGTTAGTGTGATAATTTGGAAGCCCATGATTTGGGAAAGGATTTATTTCTTAAAAGAACTTCTGAAAAAAAAAATCGAGTATAGAAGTGCTCAATTGGTTCTTGTATGAGTTCGGTTTTTATGATGGATATCATGTACAATATGATCTGACTTTATGATCGGCAAGGTGGTTCTTTCCGGTTCAGGAGTTAAAATGAAGTGTTTGATTTGGGCGTTCGAGCAAATTCTCTGTTTGCTTATGTGGTGTTTATTCTCAAAGTGCTTAGTTGGAATATGAAAAGGTTTTCTTGATGAATCGTCGAGTTTCGATTTGAGTGTTTTGGAGGAAGGTTGTTTAAGTTGTGTTGCGCATCCCTGCTTAACAAAGTTTCTCCTTGTTAAGATGAAGAAATCGATTGAGAAATAGGACAAGTGTTCCGTGTGTGTTCTGCTTGTTGCATGCGTTTTCGACAGTTGCAGGGATTAGGAAGTTAGCGTATCGCTCTGACCGTCTCGGGTCCATACGCGAATTACGCAACGTTTGGTATGTTCTGGTGCTGAGTGAGTACCTGAGAGGTGCGCGGCTTGGGATTACGTTAAAGCCGTTGGTCGACGAGTAAGATCCTAGCTTTGAGTCCCGTGTGTTGAGAGTACCTGTAAAGGTCAAGACTAGTGTTGAGGTGTAAGACGTTGGAATCCGTCAAGGGATGTGATCCCATAAGACCGAGAAAGAGGCCACCTGGGAATTTGAGTCTCGTATGCGCAAGCAACATCCAGAGCAATTCACAACAGGTTCGTAGTAATGTTAGTAAATCTTTTAGCGGTGGTTATTCCTTGGTGTTGAGCTTGAATAGAATTCGGGGTCGAATTCTGTTTAAGGAGGGTAGAATGTAATACCCCAAAAATTAAATCGGGAGAGAATAATTAAATCGGGAGAATGTTTCTTTTAGCAAAGCGATTGAACAGGAGAAAGAGGGGGTTTTAATGTAATACTCCGATTTATTTTACGAAAGAAAGCATTCAAAAGAGAAATTAGACATAAAAAATGGGGAGTTTCTGCAGTTCTTCGGCAACTTGGGCCTCGGGCCTTGGCCCAGGAGGCCCATGAGGGGCCGGCCACCAACAAAAGGAAGGGGAAACCCTAGCCACACTGTAGCTACAGTACTGCCGCCGCCACTGTAGCATGCCTACTGTAGCACGCCCCTCTCCTCGCCGTTGGTGCTCCCTGCTGCTGATCAAGAAGAAGAGGAAGTGGAGGAAGAAGAGAGGAAGGGGAGAGATCGTAGGCGGGTGATCATCGTTGTTCTCAGCAGGCCCGTCATCGTGTCGTCAAGGGTAATCGCTGTTTCCCCTTGATTAGATGCTTAATTAGTTGTTTTAGCAAAGTTGGTTATCTAGATCGTGTTCTGTCCAGTAGTTTGATCCGCGGATTTCATGTCTTTAGAAGCAGAATCTTGGGATCCACCCTCTTAGAGATAGTTGGGTTATGTCATTAGCTTTCCGTGGCCACCAAGAACTCCCAAATCCGATTAACGGTTAGAAAGTTATGAATTGTTTAGTGCCGCTGTCCTGTTAATCTGTCAACATCCTGACAATCTATAGAAATCTGAGTTAATCTATTAGTTAAAGACGAAATCAGAGGATCTATTTATAATGAAAAATATGGGTAATTTTCTAAAATTTCCAGAAAGCTAAAGAATGTAAGAATTGGACTTTCGTAGCAAAAGTTATGACAATTTTAGTGTACTGTCCAGAGAACCCGACGTGATAATTGATGTTCTGTAGATTGGCTTGGTAGGGGCAGTAAATGGCAGAATCAGAAGGGCTCCCCAACTAAGTTTATTTAGGTAATTTAATTATATTTCTATAAAGTATTAGAACATCTTATTTGGACTCCTGAGCAGAAAGTTATGTATTTTAGAAGTTGACTGTCTGCAGTGAACACCAAATCGATCGGTAGAAATTGGAAGATTGGAAACGCTTGGGAGTTTAGCGAGTTCAATTGTGTTCTTATTTATGGTTTTGGTCCAGTATGCTTGTCTTAGTTTGGGTTATCATTATGATCAGGTGGGAGCGTGATCCCAGGGGCAGCGCCCTCTTCGGCCCAATCGCTCTCGCACGGTTGAGGCAAGTATAATGATGGTTATAATTTTATTGTTGAATGGCAATGCTGGGTATATGTTATGAGAAATTGTGTGCTCCTGACATGTGATGACAGAATAGCCAGTATTGTGCATTATTGCTGGAGATATGAGTTATGTGTTAGATTTGGTTGTTCATTAGTTGTGATGACTTTGTTTATGAGCTTGTAGTATGAAAAGGATTTTCATATGCATTATTGTTGCGGATGCATGTTTTTTAATTTGAGAAATTCATACATATGCATCATGTTGGCTTATTGAAGACTTGGTCATGTGGTGACCAAGCAACTCTTGAGGTCCCCGTCATGTTAATGATGGGCTAAAGGTCCCCATGCTTGAAGAGCATGGGCTTAGGTCCCCATACACGTGGAGTATGGGCAATGGTCCCTGTACCAGATGGTACAGGCATGGGTGTGCATCGACGGATGCGCACTTTGCATTACCGGTAAAATGCAAAAGGGAAAGAGAAGGAAGAGGATCATCTTTTGAGCATATTGCATAGCATGCGTGTGTAAGATGGTTGATATGTGGGTTTGAGAGGTTTAATTGCTGATTTACATGTTTGTATGTTGTTGATGCCATTTATTATATTTGCTGAGTCTTTGGGCTCACCTCTTGTTTTTGCTGTGTTTTTAGGTACCATTTGCAAGAACGGCATGCATGGGAGGGAGTAGGATTGCTAAGGACGCACTCACTACCACACACTCTTTTAAAGATGATTATCATTAGTTCATACCTTAATAATAAGCAAACTGCTTAAGGATTAATCTTGGTTATGCTTCAATGCATTTGATTATTTGTAATAAAGAGAGCGGTAAATTTTGATTATGCTTGCTTATATTTTAGCTGAATTGATTGTTTATGAATGCTTTGATGAACTTTGGATGTTGAGATATTGCTAATAATATATGCATCTGTTGGAACCTCCGGTATACTTAGTTATACAAAGGAGGTTCTGCCGAATTTTTGTAAGATGTTTTAGTTTGAATATGTTTATATTTACTTAATTTAGTAGCATTCCAGGCCCTTGTTTGGCTGGGGTGTTAAAGTGCCACAAATTAGCAACGATTCCCATATAACATATATCCTTAATCATTCAAGGAAAAAAGGGTAATCAACATTCAAAGGAGGGCCGATGCAGCAAGTAGGGAATGAACTACTTCTACCCATGAACATACTTTTCAAAATAGCATGCAATTGAGAGATTAAAACCATACAAAACATTTTAAAATCAGTAGGAGCAATATGATCAAGAGGAGGGTGCTCGCACCTTTGCTGTACCACTTGTTCATTCTCAGGTTACACTCATAAATACGTTCGTATCGTCGAGAAATCTATCGAAAAAATGATATTACAATCAACACCAAATGAGCCAAAAATTCAAAATACTCAAAAATACATGAAAATTATACAGTGAGTAGATCATGATTTTATATGAATTTAGTTGAAAGATTCATTCCATTTGGAGTTAGTATGGGAAAGTTATAGAGGTTTGAAGATCAGATTTTCTAGAAAATCCAGAAAAATCCCATCAGTTACTGTTCATCCTAATTTAATTATTTGGTCAAAATTTGCAGAACAGTTGGGGATACAAGGATTATATAGATAATTAGGGAATATTTTTATAAGTCCAAAATATTTGGGTTTAACTCAGTTGGAGTTTTCAAGGATTAGTTATGCATTTTCCAAGCTAACAGCCTTTTCCTATTGTAAAAATAATAGGTTTATAGATCATTCTCCAAAATAATAATTTTTGCTATAGAGAAAAGTTTGAAACCAATTTCATAATAAAGTTCAACAAAAATGAAAATTATTAGAATTGGTTTCTTCCATTTTGGAGTTGAGGAGAATTAGTTATGTACTTTTGAAGTTATTAACATTTTCAGTGTGCAGATTAATACTTTTGGATTTTCTAAAGTATTTACTCCTTTTCTTACCAAGGGTGGTGCTAGCCACAGTCACTGACCGTGGGGCCTAGCACAGCAACGTGTCCTAACCTATTTACTGAGTCCAAGGTGCGCTGACAAGTGGGCCCTACTCGTTAGTGAAACGAGGCAGTGCTTGCGCGTGTTTGAATGTTCGGACCATGCTCGTGGGCCGTTAGACCAAGATCCAACGATCCACAATCATGGCACATTCGAACGGTCCAAACGGCCCAATTGATCCTGACCGTTTATTTTGCATTGAACGATCCATATTCGTGGCGCGTTCGGACGGTCTGAACGGCCCACTTAATCTGGATCGTTGGTTTCGCATCGAACAGTCCAAAATGGTTCTAGTGTGTTTGGGCTGGCTACGCGCAAAGGCATGATGCTCAATTGGTTTGGGCCCACATGACAGTCTCAGTGGCAATCGACTTAACTCGTTGAGTTTCTGTACAAAGGGGGCCCGCGTGTAAATGACTAATTAGTGCGGCTAAGACAGCCATTAAATGCTAATCATCACGCTATAGTGTTTGTCCGTGTACGACAACAGGATTTTGTCCCGCGCGGTTCACCGGCGGCTCGCCGGCGCTACGCGCCACGGCGACGTGAGCTAAGGGCATGGATAGGTGTGCAATAGCCGTGCACATCTAATGGGAGTGGTTTCAGTGCCTGGGGTGGACTATACCGACGGCTAGCCAGAGTTGAGCGGCGGCGCTCAATACGGCAAAGATACAAAATGCGATAAAGCTCTGCAACAGTTCAATTAAGCGGGTGCCCAAGCTTCTAAAGACTACAAGTGAACTACCTGAGCTAGGAGGAAGCTTGGAGAAGTTGGGAATGAGTTTAGATAGCGACGGTGCTGAAGAAGACGACGGCGGCGGCACGGTTCAATGAAAAGATAAGCCCCTAAGAAATCCTAAAGACAATGAATGGTCGGGATAGATTAAAGACCATATAAGGATGTAACACCCTGGCTATTTGGAAGCCAAGATGTCACTTAAATACTCTAACATACAGCCACTTTGCGGAAGAATCTGAATGATATAACATCTAAAGGCATAAATAAAACAACCCAACATGGAGAAGGTATCCTTCCTTCACCATTTAAATGTATTTATTACAGTTCATCGTTAAACAAGTTTCACAAGCAATAAAAAATCAACCGTATCAAGGAGAAGGTATCCTTCCTTCTCCATCTAAACTTATTTATTACAGTTCGTCAATAATAAGTGAAAGATATAACTAATTTATAATCTTGAACTTGAATAGGATGATGTGAATGAGTAGTGCGTGTCTACTCCCTCCCAAATGAGCCAACATCAGTGATTACCTAAAACAATAAATAAACAAACAAGTGTGAGTCCAAGACTCAGCAAGTACAGTGAATAAATGGAACATACCGCAAACATTAACAAGTCAGCATCATTGAACCATATGAAGAAATCGCAGAACGAGTATTTGAATGAATGGAATGAATGAAGTGAACGGAATGGAGGGACTACACACATGCATATACTGGTATTGCTAGTGACACACCCGTCGGTGTTCACTTAAGCCCGCATCTTAACAAAAATGCGGGGATCCAAGTCCCGTATGAAGAACATTTCATACGGGTGTCCCAAAACGCCCACATTGAATAGTGGGGCCCACATTGGAATGGTGGGTCTTACGTGCCCATCCTAAAATTGATGGGTCTTTTAATCCACTCCGTGGATGGAACATGAATAATGAATGCATGAAATGAAATATGTATATTGAAAAGACACGCTCTCTAATCATGGAGATAACACACATATGGAAGGAACATGAACTTAAATATTATCATCTCCAATCATGGATTCAACACATATGAAAGACTATAGACAATCCAACTTCTCTTGAATCATAAGAACTCACAGTATAATCATAAAAGCATTCATCAATCACAATCATTAAGATAAGTAATGTACTTGCCTTCCGCGATGCGAAGCGTTAGCAGGCAAAGGTGATACTCCTAAACCCGAAGCTTCACCGCCTAAACAAGTAAATAACTGAAATAAGGGTACGATGAACACAACACTACTGATTAACGTTCTACAACGCTTCCCCGGTGATTCAAGATTTAACTAGAACCCTAAACTGAAAACCAACGCATTCAGCCCTAAACCGCCTCTGGACAGCAGCACAGTAAATAGCATAACTCATGCTCTGGAGCTCGAAAAGAGGTGAGCCCAGTTTCTGTGGATTATTAACTAACAAATCTACAAAACTCTAGTTGACAAGATAATCTAATTCGGCCAATTTAGTATGCTAACAGATGGTTGAACTTTCAGGACAGAAACTCCCTAAAAGAACAAACAGCAGTATTAAAACGATCATAACATTTAATCTATAACTCCGAATAGATCGTTCTTTAATAATATGAAAAGGTTATCAAATTCTCTACAAAAACCTAGTTGGGTGAAAACCCAGAGTCTTCCAATTACATTTTCATATTTTACGAAATAGCAAAACAGATTATTCGCGTCAGGAATCTGGACAGCAGATACTAAATCTATCATAACTTTTGACTCGAGCGACGGAATCAGGTGAACTCGGTGGCCAGAAAAATTTAAGAACATAAAATAGATATCTCTAGCAGATCAACACTTCTTATTCGGCCTCTAAGACATCGAAACAGCCCGCGCAACATACTGGACAGATTTGATCTAAAACAGACTGACTTTGATCCAAACGATTCTAATCAGTTTCGCTTCTACGATCAAACATAAAACAACAATCGACGAATGTTACCCTTGGAGACCCATGGAATGATGATGAACGATCCGTGAAGAAGATGATCACCTTGACCTTCCCTCCTTTGGCCGAAACACTGCTGTCCACCTCCTCTAATCCTCGCGAAGACTAGCATCGGGAGGCACCACTACAGGACAGAACCAGGATGAAGGGCTGCACCAAGGAGGATGAGAGGGCGGCATCCAGCAGGGGAGGTGCAAGGTGGAGAGGGAGGGAGAGGTAGGGCGGCGGCCACAAAGGGGAGGAGGTGGGAGAAGTGGGGGGTGCAAGGGTTTGCACCCCTTGATGGCCGGCCACCACATGGGCCCCAATTGGGCCCCACGGCTGCTCCTCCCTTTGGGCTTCATGGTTGCCCCCCTTGGCCCACAAGGCCCCCTCTTGGGCCTGCTGGCCAAAGGCCCAGGCCCAAAACCGGAAGAACAGACGAAACGCCGAAATTTTCTCTTTTAAAAATTTAATTCGAACCGAATTCTTTGTAAACAAAAACGGGGTATTACAAAGGATGCTGTAGGAGCAAAGAATCGGTCAATGGCTTACCAGTTCAAGGTGGGAGGTGAAAAGATTGTTCTTCGGCCGAAAAGGTCAAAGCTTCAATTCACCAAAACCCTGCCATGCATCCATAAAATTGATTGAGGGGTTTTCAATACTAAGTAAAGGGGCACACTGTGACGCGCAAACGGGAGGATAATACTCACCGAATACCAAGTTGACACGATGATATCACTCGGGTGCACGTTCTAGGACTCGAAATGGCACCAATATGAACCATGAGCTACAAGAGATAAGACAAGCTCGTATTAGCAAAAATGGGTTTGGCATTGACCCTCAAGTCGAAAGGGTGCATCCGGTTGATTCTTACCCAAGCACAGAGCAGAAGTGAGCCTCCTTCTCCTTGGCCGAAAAGAGGAGAAGTGAGGGAAAACTAGGGTTTCCAAGGGGTTTTATCTCAGGTAACTAACGGCAATGGAGGCGGTGTTAGATGAGGAAGCTCCCGGAGTGGCTGCCAAGGGCGGTGGATCCACGGCGTTGACGGAGCAACGCAGGAGCTCGCGGCCGCATGGCATTGAAACTCTGCGTGAGCGCCAGCGCGAGGAGGGAGACAAAGCTGACAGGTGGGCCCTACCTCATTAGTGGCTCACTCACGCGCGCGTGCTTGTGTAACATTTGGACCATATGCGAAGCCGTTGGATCCTGATTTGGACGGCTCAGATGCGAGGCGCGTTCGGATGGTCCGAACGGCCCAATTGATTTGGTCCGTTGATTTTGTATCGGACGATCCACACGCGTGGTGCATTCGGACGATCCGAACGGCCCATTTGATCTGGGGCGTTGCTTTTCCATCGGACGGTCCATAATGGCCCTAGTTGTTTGTGGGCTGGGCTGGTGCGGATCGGACCACGCGTACAAGCTGCAGGATTAAGATCGGACAGTCCTTAAAGGTTCTAGTTAAACTCAATTGACTGAGTTCGAAAACTAAACTGCTACTATGACTAGGCCTCTAAAAATAGAAATAAAATTCCGAAAAAAAAACTGAAACAAATCAGAGGGGTTCCTGGGAAGGTCTAGTGTCTCTAAAAATTATTAAACCTTATTGTTCCTAAATATTTTGTACAAAAATAAATCCACAATCGAAATAGGTTATTGGATTGAGTTTGAATTTTCCAAAGTTTGAAAATAACCCTAAAATTTGGGAATGATTATTTTAATTCAAAATAATTATTATAGTATTTGTATAAATTATTTCCAGAGGAACTTTAGTAGCACTTGTTGCAACTTTCTTTTGAAGTTTATTTCTTTAGGTGTAGGTTCAAGACTTGCACAAGATTTTCCAATTGCAATAAATGATGCAAAGGTTTCCAAAATATTATGCATGCTGATAAGATGCATACTAATTATCATTAATTAACTTGGGGATGTTACAATCACACATTCTCATTTACTGCATCAAAAGGGTTCTATTAATGATCGTCATACTATTCGAAATCCACTATTATTCTACTAGTTCTACACATAATCATTGAGCAACTAAGGATCCAGCATAGAATACTAAACCTAATTTCAATCTCCAAGACTCTTATAAATATATTTCGGTGTAACTGATACGAAAACTCTCAAATCCGATGACTTAAATTCCCACAATCCAAACATACTCAATCATTAACACCAACATGTAAACATATTCTCGACCAAGTTATCTTTAGAGAGATTCTAACTCCTAGAGGGTTACTCATTGAAGCCAAGTCATACCTGATAATAACTCAACAATCCCTGCTATCTCATTAATTGCCATAACGATTAGATTACTTCGCTAATCCAACTCTCATTAAACTACGCCGTCATATTTCACCTACACAACCTTGCAAATTACTTAATCGCGCTACTCTAATAAATCGATCAAGGTCCCCATGCTTTCGATAATTCTAATGTTCCATCAAATGAACAAAAATATTGGACCACAAATCACTATAGGTTTTATTAGTTGCAAAAATGCAACCAGTTTAGCCCCAAAGACAAACATTCTATTTAAATCAAATCCTCTCCAAGGAGTATTCCAGAAAATCAGTTTATCACCCCATGCATCTCAAATAACTTGACACACAAAGTCTCACAAAATCATTTAATATACACTTTAAAAGCCCTTGTGAAACAAATTGATTGATCATTTCTCAAAAGAAGAGGCAAATGAAAACAATTTTCATCACCTAGAAAAATGTTTACCACTCGCAGTAAACACAAGACCAAGGGAAAAAGTCAAATAGCAATGATCTCGGAAAACAAAAGATGAGATTACAGTTAAGGGCACATGCCCCTCAATAAGAGAATATCAAATCTCAACCAGTAAGAATAAGGTATTACTACTGAAACTCGAGAAACTCTTATGCGGCTAAAACGAAAAGAAAAAAATAGTTAAGCACACTTCCATAAGTTCAAGTTACAAAACTTGACTCCAACCTCAAATACTTCTACTACACTCTTTTCTTTAATAAAGAAAACAACTTCCTTTGATTACAGCATCACCTTGCTAACTCCAACAAGAAGAGATTTGAAGATCACAATACATGAATCACTTAAGAACTAATAAAACCTTTCAACACATCACTTTGCTCAAAACAATTTCAGCTACCACTTAAATCATGAGGTCCAAAAGATCACAAACGCAAAACTCAAAACATTTTTATTTAAGCGATACCATGAAAGACGATCAAATTACTTTCTTTCTATAAAAATCAACAACACACTCACAATCCATTGCTGACAATCTTACTAACATTCAAAATGACACACCCTTAACAAGAATCGTCATCTTCTATTCTTCCATTATAAAGCTCTCTAAAAACCCACCAAATTATTCCATACTACCTTATCATCCTATCCTCAAACTGAGAGTCCGCCAAAACTTTACAACATCACTATAACAACTACTTTGTTCTAGAGGTGATCTACTAAACAATTACAAGGTTTTACCAAAACCCTTTCATCAAGGACTTGCTATCATCTGACGATTCTACAATCGTGTAGGAATAAGCCACCTATTAAATCACATCACATCAGTTCAACTCTTAGTAATGCTCAACACCAAACTTTAACACACAACAATTGCACTCCAACCATCGCTGTTATCAACTGCCTTCATTATGAAGTTTAGTTGCTACCGACTTTCCTTTGCAAGTCACATGAATATTTACAAAAACATATTCAAATGTTCCTCTTCATGTTTATATCTCGGCAAAATCACACTAAAACTTCAAGAATCGAAATCTTCCATCGATCAAAAGTCTCAACAACACTACAACCAAATTCATCGCATCATTCTATATAGAAGAACTTTCTAGAACTCCTCCAATAAATTATAGATCTATCGGTATTTGATCCCTTCAACCTTTTGTACACAATTCCAACAATTAATCATACTAAGAAATATATAAATCTAGTAACCATATATGATCGTCAAGTTTCTACAGAAGAGATAACCCCCCGAATAATATCTATTAAGGCAATAACCTAGCATCTCCTCAAGTTTCCCTTTCCACACAATTAGATTAATCCATTGGGACTAAATAATCCAACAAGTTTAGCGACTAAACAATTTTAATAATCTGACCAATTCATCAATATCTCATAATTCTTAATACATCTCAGATTCCTAGTAGATATAGACATACCTTTAATCACAGTTCATCGTGTAATTATTCTAAGACAACATCCAATTAATCATCTTTACTTCCAAGGATCTTGGTTAAGATCGATTATGCATCACGCTACGGACCCAACTTGATAACTCATATCTAATTAATGAACTTCTATGTTTACCACCTCTCACTTAAACAAAACAAGGCATCACAAAATGTTTTTGATGCTTTCTTTCGTAAAAGAGAAGCATTAAACTTCAACATTCCAACTACTCCCAAAGAAATGCGTAGAGTTAAAACTTTCCTCAATGAAATTTGTAAAAGATAATTTCCATCGTCCAAAATACAAAATGAATAACCGGGTCACATTTACCAACAAGAAAGGTAGAACCCCCATGAAAGAGAACAAAATTGCCAGAAACAATGCTTAGAAATAGCAAAAATAGCTCAATGGTCGAAAAAGACAATAATTGCTCTATAAAACGAATAGAGACCAATTAAAACCCATCAACTACCTTGTAATCATGAACCAAAGAAATTCATCAACCGCTAGCGAGTAATTAGAATAACCAAATATAACTCAAGGAAAATATCAACTTTTTAAAGAAACTCATCCCCAACCTTTGTAATTAAATTACCCGAGAAAAACCCTTTACTATTCCCATACCATGAACGGTGGTATAACCTAGCCATGCCCAAGGCCACAACCACGATATCTACCTCTCGACCTCGACTATCACCACACATAGCAATCATATCATAAGCATTCAATAATCAATTCATATTAGCAATCATCAATGCGACATAACGGAATTGTAAATACAATGATTTGCCCATTCTCATCCTACTGTGCCCATTCTCATCCTACTGTGCACTAGTGTGTCAAAATTTAAATTGTTTAACCAATGGAAAATTTTAGCCGATTAAGTTTACCTAAGTTGTCAATCTATTCACCACGGACCTAAAGCCCGCTTTTATACCAACTATAACACCCCGGCTTGGCAAAATCCCAAGACGTCACCTACAACTATTAACACTACAAATTTCAACATCAAACTCAAGTATTACTACCTTCTAGGCGTCACGATTAAACATTATACAATGAAGTAATCATAAATTTCAGCAAGACGGTTAATTATAGTTCAATTATAAATTCAATCTAATTAATTATCAAGGGCATTATAGATAAATTTCAATTAAGAGAAAAACAATAACTAATAATAATATCGACCATGAGGAACTAAGGGAACCACAACCTATTCAATTATTACAATTCCAAAATGATTGAATCATGAAATGGAATGAAGTGCTTCTCAAGTGCAACAGTCCCATGTTCTACTTTCTTCCCAAAGTATGCCGTCATCAATGTTCACCTAAAACATTAAATAAACAAGCGTGAGTCCAAGACTCAGCAAGTACAAACAAGATAATAACCCAAAAATCATAAACAAACTTTGAATTTAACACAATTAGCCATCCACAATAATATCATAACTATTCACTTTTATTACCATGCAATGCATATGCCACAAATGCACATTTCTTTTCTGTTTGCATTTACCGGTAATGCGGAGTATGCATCCGTCTATGCATACCCATGCATGTGCCTTCAGCACAGGGACCTCAAGCCCACACTCCACGAGTATGGGGACCTCATACCAATCCAATACATGGCGGGGACCTCAAACTTATCATTACTTGGCTACAACGTAGACCAAGCCTCAAGGATCAAAGAATGATGCAGTAATTAATTTAACTTTAACAGCATTACCATGTCATCCCCATGGTTTTTTGCATCAATATATCATAATCACATTAAAGCAATAAACAATCTCACCATGTCATCCCCATGGTATTTGCATCATCAACTCAATCTTACTCTTTTCATCAATAATACCATGATACTAAAATAACTTACCAAAACATTATTTTATCTCATGGCAATAAATCAACAAGACAATGACAAACACCCGTTATCACCCTTATACATGTAATTACCACAATTGTGTGAAGTTTGACGATGAGAAGAGGGCACTACCCCCGGATTCACACCACCACCTGAACATTTAATAAACATCCTAAGGAGACATTTCAAGGTATACCACAACACAAGATATATAAATAAATCGCATCGCTCCTAATCGCCATCCTAAACGACCCCGTTTCCCCTTGAACGTTGTTCTGTCCCAAAACAGGACCGTCGCCTTACAAAAATCATATCTCCCATTCCGTTTATCGGAAAATTACGTTCTTGGGTTCTTTGGAAACCTCAGAAAATTATCTACAATAATCGTGTTGGTCCAATCCTCTAATTCGTTCATTATATATTTTTTAATTTACATATTACTACTTCTGACCGAAACCTGTTATAACCTTGGACAGCAGGATCAAAATAATCATAACTTTCTAACAGTTTATCCAAAAATTACGTTCTTGAGTTCTCTGGAAACCTTATGAAACTACCTACACTATTCATGTTGGTGGGATCCTCTGATTATTTCGTGAACTAATTTTTATCATCCAATTACTACAACCTGCCAGTATCCTGACAAAACCTTTGGACAGTAGTGTTGTAAAATTCATAACTCAAGATTCGTTCATCCAAACAACGTGATCCGAGATTCTATGGAAAGATAAAGATATTACCCAAAAATATCTAGGAGGTGAAGAATCCAAAATTCGCAATTTCAGATCTCAAACCTACAGCGCACTACAAATTGTAAACAACCGATCTACTACCCGATATCACTGAATAGCAAAAATAATAAACAAAGCAAAGGAGATCTGAGGGTAACACCCCAGCCCATATGAGTGTGGAATGCTACTAAGGAAAACATAGCAAAATTATAAACTAAGATTTTCCTCCACATTTAGGCAGCATCTCATTTGTATCTTTTAACATTGAGGAGATTAATAAGCATCTAACAACAATTCTAAGTACGATAATACAGTAACAGTCTTAAAGATAACAATCATAAGGATTACCATGGAGTCCATCTGACTCTTATTATAATTAATCAAAAACACCTCGAAGGGTGGACGTAAAAATAGAAATATTATGTTCTAGAAATCTCCAAATTTAACTTAAGTTGCTGATTTATTAAGACTGGTGTGTAATGAAGTGAAGAGTGCATATGTTGATTCTAGCCCTTCCCGTGCAAGACATCCTCACAAAGGGTACCTAAAATAAATAAACAGACAGGCAACAAGTATGAGTCCAAGACTCAGCAAAGTACGGCTAAGACAAAAGACGAAATCTCATAAACAAACTTTACTTCTATCTCAATTAATCATCCACAATAAAATCACAACATTTCAACTAACTTTGCCATGCAATGCAAATGACACAAATGCACATACTTTTCTCTTTTGCATATACCGATAATGCGGAGTATGCATCCGTCGATACTGTGGATATCATGGGGATATGCCCATGATCTTAGGATGATGAAACAATTGGCAATGTTGCTTTTGGTTTGAAGTTTCAAGCGTTTTCGTCAAAGCTACTGAATCTGTCGTCTCAAAGGTCGGTCCGGTTTACGTGTGGCGGTCGACCGCCACTGTGGCGGTCGACCGCCAATCCGGCGGTTAGACCGGCCGTGACTTAAGTGGAAATCTGGTTTAGACCCAGGGGCGGTCAGACCGGCCAGAACGGCGGTCTGACCGGTTTATGTGCTGAATGATGATATTAGTTATGGATTGATTTTGGGATAGGTCATATCCTTGTTTGATAATGCATATGTGTTGCATATTGCATGTTTTGGCTAACGTGGGTCAAGTTGTGAAGAACTTATTCCCGAATTCGTGTTTGCTTGTCTATTGCTGTGCAGGTGGCTTGGAGGTCAACGACAGTCAATGGCGAGGAGGATCGGGACTAAGCTTGGAGAGCTGAGGTCCAGAACGATCATGGATGCCGGGTGAGGTCAAGTGACTCAAGCATGGCACAGAATGGATGAAAGTGACCGAACGGGCAGTTCGGTGCGACTGGTTGGTCAAGCGGCGTGGGGGTCGGTGCAAGTGCCAAGGTGGTCCGGTGGGAACCGGATGGGAGAGACTTTCCGACACGATGAGAGCCGCTGGATCAATCTACGTGGCGAAGCATGGATGTGTTTACAGAGTTTGGACTCGGTCTTGGAAAAAGATCGAGAAGGGGTATTTTGGTAATTTCATCAAATACCGCCTTGGTGACCTAATGCCAACCCGCGGCGCAAGACGGTGCGTCAAGAAGTGGATTAGGTCAAGAAAAGTGAAGACGGCGCTTTGGGATGCGTGCATGTGTGACCCATTTGTATTGGGCCTTAACGGGAGCCCATTAGGGTTAAGTCTTCTAGAAGCTCTAGGCCTCATATAAATAGAGAGGGGCATTAGGCGACCACCGAAGCACTTCATGGTAAACCCTAGTTTGTCTTAGGGCTTAGGAGAAAGAGAAGAGGCTTAGGGTTCTAGGGAGATTTGTTGAGTTGTGTGCTCATGGATTGAGTTTTGCCCTCCTTGAGGGAGTGGTCAGAACCAGAACCAATCATGAATCAATCCATGAATGATTGTTCAAAGATGAGTCTTCTTGTGCTTTCCCTTCTCTTTTGATGATTTTGGGTGCTTCCTTGATCCTAAGGTTTTTGGTTGGTTTCTTTCCCTCTTTTACCTTGCTGTGATGTGTGGGAATACATCTAGGATCATCTAGATCATCAATCTCCCACGAGCAAGATTTGGATCAAGTTTTTGGTTTTTGCCCGGTTTTGAACCCTCCTTCGGTAAAACTGAAAAAGGTCAAAACTTTGACGTGTATCTACTCAATATCTTCTTGGAATAGGTTCCTAATATCTTTAGGAAGGTGTGTTCCAAATTTGGTCAAGTTTGGCCGTGTAGATCAAAAGTTAGACCGATTTTTGTTTCGGTTTTTCAGGCTGATTGGGCTGATTTTGCTGTTCATCGTCAAGGGCGGTCTGACCGCCAAAATCAGTGGTCTGACCGCTAGGCAAAGAAGTCAGACCGCCAATTTGAGAGGTCTGACCGCCCAACACTTTGAGATTTGAGCTTTTGGTAATTTTGGGTGTTTTGTGTCGGGGTTTTGATTTAATTCAATACAAGTCTTCCACTGTGCTTGTATATTGATCTTCATAGCTTTTATAGCTATTGAAGTGAATTTAGTATTGAATTCAATTAAGGTGAAAAATGGTTCGTGCTCCTATTCACCCCCCCCTCTAGTCGCCTTTCTGGTCCTACAGATACATACCCATGCCTGTGCCTTCTAGCACAGAGACCTCAAGCCCACACTCTACGACTGCAGGGATCTCTTGCCCGTCTAATACATGACGGGGACCTCAAATATATCAACGCTTAGGTACCACGTAGTCCAAGACTCAAGGATAGTGTAATGATGCACATGAGCTACTACACTTAATAAGCATATACATATAACAACAACTGTAGGGCTATGAATAACAATTCACATTTGCAAGCATTAACATTCCATGAATACTAACCAACATATGCATGTAACATCAACTGTAGTGCTATGAATAAGAATTCACAATCGCAAAGCATTAACATTCCATGAATACCAATCAATATACTCTACCCACTACAGTACTTGCCTCAACCGTGTGGAGTAGGATGACGGGAAGAGGATGCTATCCCCGGATTCACACCCCTGCCTAAAAAATTTAATAACCACACTAAGGGGACATTTCAGAGCATACAACATTGTATAAAAAATTATATAATTATCTACGCTGCCTAGCACAACCCAAAACATCGTTTCCCGTTAACATCGTTCTATCCCAAAATAGGGCAGTCCTCTTCTAAATATTGTATCTTTTCTTTTGTTTACTCAAAAATGGTATTCTTATACTTTCTAGAAAGCTTACAGAATTACCCACATTAATCTAGTTGGTCAGCTTTCCTAATTTTGTCTTTACTATTTTTACTAAATAGCTTATTACGACTGCCACAATCTGGCAGATATTCTAGACAGTAGAACTAAAATATTCATAACTTTTAGTACGTTTATCAAAAAATTATGTTCATTAGCTCTTTGGAAACCTTGTGAAACCACCTATAGTATTAATGTTTGTGAGATCCTCTAATTGTTTCATTAACTAATTATTATCATCCAATTAATACAACCTGCCAGAATCTTGACAGAACTCCTAGACAGCAGTGTGGTAAAATCGATAACTCAAGATCCGTTCATCCAAACGACATGATCTAGGATTCTATGGAAATCTAAAGACGTTACCCACAAATCTCTAAGAGGGGACTAGAGCAAAATTCATATTTACTAACCCTAAATCTTTAGCGCGAAACAATCTGTCTACACCCGATCTGCTACCCGATAGAACCCGAATCGCGAAAGTAAACACTAAGCAGAGGCGATACGAAAGTCACCCTTGAAGAACAAGATGATGATGCTAAAAACTAGTGAGAACTCCCTTTCCTCCTCCTTCTCCCACTTATCTTCCTTTCTTCCTTGACCGGCAGCACCCAAAGGAGGCTTCTCCCTCTCTTCTTCTTCTTGGCCAGTAGCAAAGGGGTAGTAGGGAAGGGGGTGCTATGGTACTGTCTTCTGATTGCATCGATGCTCAAGATGCACAGGCGGTGCTACCTCTCATAGGCTGCCTTCCCCCCTTGGGCCAAATGTTGTGGACGAAGAGCCCACGGCCCAGGTTGTCCTATTTTTTTTGGTTTCCCCCTTCTAAATTCTGAATTTCTCTTTTCATTCCATCTATTTCCTTTCTAATTCATTTAATTCTCTAAAGTTCAAACAGGATATTACACTAAGAGTCACCCTTGATGAACGCAATGAAGACCACTAAAGAATCCGCGAGATCTCCCTTCCCTCTTCCTCTCTTCCTTCTCTCTTCCCCTCTTCTCTTCCTCCTTTTCTTGCTTCCAGTCGGCAGCACTTGGCAACACAGGGCAACAAGGTGCGCAAGGGGAAGGGCAAGGGGCGGCAGTTCTGATTGGGGACAAGGCACCAGGCGGTCCTACATTAACCGACGCTACAGTACTGGGAGGCTAGGGTTTAGGGATGCTACCACTTTGGCCCCTTTAAGTGGCTGAATACCCCTTTTGGGCCATGGGCCGAAAGCCCACTTCTCCCACCAAATTCTCTAAATTGCTGAATTAGCTCTTGATTACTTCCTCTAATTTATCGATTACATATTTAGTTAAGTGGGATATTACAGTTTCTAACATCAAAGGACACGAGATGACACACTTAATCAAGGGTAGAACTCACCGGACAAGGAGATGACGTGGGGATGGCACTTAGAGCGCGCTCGGGGCCAGCTGAAGGACAACCTCGTGGTCCTGGAGCTATGCACCAAGATAAGAGCTCAAATTAGTTGGAGGTACAAGGCATAGAAAGAGTAGAAGAATGGCACAAGAACGAAGGACTCAACTTCAGAGAGGAAAAAGAAATGGCGACGAAAAGCCATGAGTTTGCATGCACGGAAGCAGCTGGTGCAACTACACCTCAACGCCACCTCGCTCTAGAGCTCGGAGCTTCTCAGTGATGCGGAGGTGACAACGCTGTCAAGTGGGACCGGGTCATTAGCGGGTGAGCGAAGTGGCGCAGTCGATCGGGTCGGCGCGAGTGAGTCAGTTTGGTCTGATCAAATTAGTTGAGTTGGGCTCGGTCGCTACAGTTCGAATGGGTTAGGTTAGGTCTGATTAGATGACCAAATAGAATTCATAAACTTCTAGTTTGATTAGTGAGTTAAAAATAACAATAAATTTATAAAAATCTGAAATTTTTCAAGAAGGTTACTGGAAGGATATAGAACCTAAATAAATTTTCTAAACACATAGTTCTATATTTATTTGCTTGATTTAAAATCCTTTACCGATAATGTTTATGATTTGAACTTAGGTTTTTATTCATGTCAAGTTGATCCCTCAAAATTTGATAAAATAATATTAATTCATGATAATTAATCTAATATTTGAATAAATTATTTTCCAGAGTTTTTTACAAGCATTAACTTCAGTTTTCTTTTGGAGTTTCCTTTTTAGTTATAAGTTTGACTTGAATTTGAAATTTTCAAATGCAACAATTTGTGCATATGCTCCAAAAATGCCATGTATGCTCATGAGGTGCACCTAAATTCTATTTAATAAACATGGGGATGTGGCAAATCTACCACCCTTAAACAGAATCTCGTCTTGAGATTCTGGTAGTTTCGGAAGTCAGAACGAAAAGCTGTGACAAACCTAGGTGGGTTTGGTCATGGGCCTACTTCGGATTTTGTCGCAAACCCAACTCAATTCTGAATCATATGAGCTTCTCCCTAAGTTTTAGGTCCTATAGAGAGAAGCTTTGTCAAAGGATTGCTAAGATCCTTCTGTCAAGTGCTTCCTAGGGGGTTCTTTCAACTCTAAACGAAATGCACCATCTGCTATCTTGATTTTATTCAGAGATAGTGCTGAAAGATCTTGACGAAGTAACCTGGTGTTGCTGACATCTTTTCCTTTCTATTGCTTTGTTAACATTTTCTTTGCATTGTTTAACCTTTCCTTTCTTGATTCAAAGGCACTTCAAGCATATCATGCTTCGCGTTGTCTTCTAGAAGAACGAAAGATTCCCAAACACCTACGAGAGATGGGGTCACCTAAAGGGAGGGTTCTAATCCGAAACCAATGAGGTTCCTTAGCAATTTTAGGTTTTAGGTAGGAGGAAGACACGGCTCCATTCAGTCGACCAAAAGAGGCATCAATCGATAGAATAGGAGTGTAATACCCCCAAAAACTAAACCAGGAGAGAATAAATAAATCGGGAGAATGTTTCTTTTAGCAAAGCGATTGAACAGGAGAAAGAGGGGGTTTTAATGTAATACTCCGATTTATTCTACGAAAGAAAGCGTTCAAAAGAGAAATTAGACATAAAAAAGGGGGGTTTCTGCAGTTCTTCGGCAACTTGGGCCTCGGACCTTGGCCCAGGAGGCCCATGAGGGGCCGGCCACAAACAAAAGGAAGGGGAAACCTAGCCGCACTGTAGCTACAGTACCGCCACCGCCACTGTAGCACACCTACTGTAGCGCGCTCCTCTCCTCCATGGTGGTGCCTCCCTTCCTCGCCGTCGGTGCTCCCTGCTGCTGATCAAGAAGAAGAGGAAGAGGAGGAAGAAGAGAGGAAGGGGAGAGATCGTAGGCGGGTGATCACCGTTGTTCTCAGCAGGCCCTTCATCGTGTCGTCAAGGGTAATCGCTGTTTCCCCTTGAGTAGATGCTTAATTAGTTGTTTTAGCAAAGTCGGTTATCTAGATCGCGTTCTGTCCAGTAGATTGATCCGCGGATTTCATATCTTTAGATGTAGAATCTGGGGCTCCACCCTCTTAGAGATAGTTGGGTTATGTCATTAGCTTTCCGTGGCCGCCAAGAACGCCCAAATCCGATTAACGGTTAGAAAGTTAGGAATTGTTTAGTGCCGCTATCCTGTTAATCTGTCAACATCCTGACAGTCTGTAGAAATCTGAGTTAATCTATTAGATAAAGATGAAATCAGAGGATCTCGTTATAATGAAAACTATGGGTAATTTCCTCACCTTTCCAGAAAGCTAAAGAACGTAAGAATTTGACTTTCTTAGCAAAAGTTATGATAATTTTAGTGTACTGTCCAGAGAACCCGACGTGATAATTGATGTTCTGTAGATTGGCTTGGTAGGGGCAGTAAATGGTAGAATCAGAAGGGCTCCCCAACTAAGTTTATTTAGGTAATTTAATTATCTTTCCAGAAAGTATTATAACATCTTATTTGGACTCCTGAGAATAAAGTTATGTATTTTAGAAGTTGACTGTCTGCAGTGAACACCAAATCGATCCGTAGAAATTGGAAGATTGGAAACGCTTGGGAGTTTAGCGAGTTCAATTGTGTTCTTATTTATGCTTTTGGTTCAGTATGCTTGTATTATTTTGGGTTATCATTATGTTCAGGTGGGAGCATGATCCCAGGGGCAGCGCCCTCTTCGCGTCCACCGTTCTCGCACTGTTGAGGTAAGTATAATGATGGTTATAATTTTTATTGTTGAATGGCAATGCTGGGTATATGTTATGAGAAATTGTGTGCTCCTGAGATTTGATGACGGCATAGCCAGTACTGTGCATTATTGCTGGAGATATGAGTTATGTGTTAGATTTGGTTGTTCATTAGTTGTGACGACTTTGTTTATGAGCTTGTAGTATGAAAAGGATTTTCATATGCATTATTGTTGTGGATGCATGTTTGTTAATTTGAGAAATTCATACATATGCATCATGTTGGCTTATTAAAGACTTGGTCATGTGGTGACCAAGCAACTTTTGAGGTCCCCGTCATGTTAATGATGGGCTAAAGGTCCCCATGCTTGAACAGCACGGGCTTAGGTCCCCATACACGTGGAGTATGGGCAATGGTCCCTGTACCGGATAGTACAGGCATGGGTGTGCATCGACGGATGCGCACTTTTCATTACCGGTAAAATGCAAAAGGGAAAGAGAAGGAAGAGGATCATCTTTTGAGCATATTGCATAGCATGCGTGTGTAAGATGGTTGATATGTGGGTTTGAGAGGTTTAATTGCTGATTTACATGTTTGTATGTTGTTGATGCCATTATTATATTTGCTGAGTCTTTGGGCTCACCTCTTGTTTTTGCTGTGTTTTTAGGTACCATTTGCAAGAACGGCATGCATGGGAGGGAGTAGGATTGCTAAGGATGCACTCACTACCACACACTCTTTTAAAGATGATTATCATTAGTTCATACCTTAATAATAAGCAAACTGCTTAAGGATTAATCTTGGTTATGCTTGAATGCATTTGATTATTTGTAATAAAGATAGCGGTAAATTTTGATTATGCTTGCTGATATTTTAGCTGAAATGATTGTTTATGAATGCTTTGATGAACTTTGGATGTTGAGATATTGCTAAAAATATATGCATCTGTTGGAACCTACGGTATACTTTGTTATACAAAGGAGGTTCTGCCGAATTTTTGTAAGATGTTTTAGTTTGAATATGTTTAAATTTACTTAATTTAGTAGCATTCCAGGCCCTTGTTTGGCTGGGGTGTTAAAGTTGGTATCAGAGCGGGCTGTAGGTCCGTGGTATTTAAAGTATTAATTTTGACACACTTTGCACAGTAGATGGGTTGGGTTTTTGCATTGCATATACGCTTCCGTTGAGTAAATAGTTACTTTTGTGCTACAGTTGCTAGTTGATCGTTGTGCTTATTGTATGATATAATCTTATATACTTATAATTGATTATATTAGTTATACATTATGACAGTTGATGTCGAGAGGTTGAGGTCGTGGTTGTGGCCCTAGGCTTTACCAGGTTACACCACTGTTCATAGTAAGAGAATAGTGAAGTGGTTACCTCAGATATCTTAGTACAGGCGCGATAGTGAGTACCTTTAGAAGAGTTGTTCTCTTCTTTGAATTTGGTCAACTCTTGTCCGCCAGACCGATGAGTTTCTCTTGGGTTATTAGTTCATTGCGGTTGATGGGTTGCTTTGAGAAAGGATAGTGTGTTTCAATTGGGCTGAATTTGTCCTGTAAAGCAATCATTGTTTTGCCAACCGATGAGGTATTCTTGCGGCTGGTGAACTTGGTTGATAGTCAAGTTTGACCTTTATATTGAAGTTTTGTCTTTCTCATGGGAAAACTTGATCCAATTATTCGCTTGATGTTTTTGGGTTAATGAAAGTTTTCTTTTGCAAGTCCTTTAGTACGTGGAGGCTTTTACTCAATGTGTCTCTCTTGGGTGTTTTGAGTGTTGAAGATTAATGGTTCTTCCTAATGAAAGAAGTTGTTAAACCCTTTAGCGGTGTTTTGTCATGAGAAGATGAGAGGTTATAATCAAAGCACTTAAAGAATATGAAATGGATTATCAAGATTGGGTTGCAGTGTGTGCATGATCGATTTTAGCTAAGATCCTTGAAAGGAAAGTTGAATAAGTTGAGGTTGTCCTCAAGTAGTTCCTGATGAGCTGTGACTATGAGTATAACTATATTTAGTCGGAATCAATAGAGTGATTAAGAAGTGTGAAACATTGATGAAATGGTTGATCAATAGAATTGTTTAGTTTGCTAAACTTATTGGATTATTTGGTCTCAATGGATTAATCTAACTATGCAACAAGAGAAAAATAAGGAGGTGTTCGACTGTGGTCTTAGTAGATAATAATATGGGGTTTTCCTTAATTGACTATTTGATGATCTTATTTATGCTCATGGGAATACAAATAGAGGAATGACCATCAATTCGTCCATAATTGAATAATCATCAATGGGTTATGATAACCTCTAGATTAGAATTAGAGTGTACTAAATTAGTATGAGCGTTCCTAATAAGTGAAAGGTTGAAAGTCAAAAGTGATTTACTCATGTGTGTTTCATGGGGATGACCTGTGTTTGCATGATGGTGAATTTGTCGGATAATAGAATGCATTTGATAAGAGGACTTTCGAATAACCTCTTAAATTATGTAGTAGGTCCCCTCTAAGATAAAGTGGTTGTTGCAATGAGATTGTAAGAATTTGGTATACTCTCAATTGAGGATGATATGATAAAGTGGTATGTAATACTTTGGTAAGCCGTTAGGAGCTTTATAAAGGAAGAGTTGACAATAACGAATCTTGTTAAGAGTGAATTATTCTTGATATTAGTAAGATTGTCGATAAGAGAATGTGATCCGTTGGAGTGGTAATGATTCTTCTAGAGAGGAAGTAAGTTGATTGCTTTTCGTAATACCAGTTAAATGAAATGTTCGGAGTTTTGCATACGTGCTCTTTTGGGAGATCATGATTTATGTAGTAGATGAGATTAGTTGAGCAATGTGACGTATGGAAAGTTTCTGTTTGGTTTCTAAGTGATTAATTTGATTTGGTTTTAAAGGCATTTCTTGCATAGGATGGCAAGTAATGTGGTAATCAAAGAAAATTGCTTTCTTTGTTAACGGAAAATGTGTGCCCTAAGTATTTGAGGTTGGAGTTAAGAATTATAATCAGAACTTTTCGTTGTTACTGCTTAAGAGTTTCTTGGGTTTCCATAGCAATGTTTTATTTTGATTTATGGGGATTTGGAAGTTCCTTCTGGTGGGACATGTGCCCTCATCTGCGGACTCGTATTTTTTTTCCGAGATCATTAATATTTGATTGTTTCTCTTGGTCTCGTACTCACTTCGAGGAGCAACGTTTTCTTGTGCGTTGAAACTTGTATTTGTTTTTTTTCTTCCTTTTGAGAAAAGAATTAACCAATTTGTGTTGCCAAAGTCTTATAAAGTGTAGAACGTCGATTGGTTGGTGGTGGACAAGTATATGATAGTGGTGAAATCTTGGGAACCAAGCTATTTGAAGAGCAGTAGTTAGTGATTCGGTTTTGACCTATAACACCTGGAGAGGGTTCTAACTAAATGGAATGTTTGTCGATGAAATACAATTGATTAGTGTTACAACTAGTGGGACGTATGGCAAATTATGATCCAATACTCTTTGTTTGAATCTTGGTCAATCGGTTAGGGTATTGCAAATATGTATATTGTGGTTGTGTAACCGAATTGGATTGGTGTGGATTAGAGGAGGTCCAAGATTGGTAAAATAAATCGCCTTGGGGCGGTTACTTGATGAGTGAGGAATGTTGACATTAATAATCGAGGTTATTGTCGAAATGTGTGAAATTTTAGTCATCGATCGAGGGTTACCAATCAAGTATACCGGAAGTTTAGTGTGGAATTCTTAAAGGTGGAATTCGGCTTGGCATTTTATGCTAGCATCTTAGTTTCCCATTATTAGGTTCCAAGAGTTATGGTGATCTTTGATAGGATCTTTTGGATGCAATAAATGAGGGTGTATCGGTGAATTTCAAGTTGATTATCCTTAAAAGATTGAGGTGATGTGATTGTAGCTGAAATCTATATTGAGGTGTGTTGGGAATTATTATTTGTCAAAGTAATTCCTTTGGTAGAGAAGGTGGTCACAGTATGTTATTGTAAATTGGAAGAGTCTCTCTTCCTAGATGTGGATTTCGTGTTCAGTTTGAGCATAGATTTGAGGCTTGCCAAATTAAAAGAAATGAATTAGTGTGTTATGCGATGATTTGGAATCTCATGATGGAAGAGAAAGTTGAATTCTTAAAAGAAAGTTTGAAAACAAAAAAAAAATGGATTGTACTCTCGGATGATGAAATATTCTCCTGGTTTTTATTTGAGCCTTGTCTCTATGACAGATGCCAATTATAAATTGAGTTGATTCATCTTGGCATGCGTGGTTCTTTTCGGTTAAGAAAAAGAAAGGAAATGGTTGTTCTTTCGATTAGTGATCATTTTGGAATTGATAGTTAAGAGAATGAGTTAGTGTGATGATTTGGAAGCCCATGATTTGGGAAAGGATTTATTTCTTAAAAGAACTTCTGAAAAAAAAATTCGAGTATAGAAGTGCTCAATTGGATCTTGTATGAGTTGGGTTTTTATGATGGATATCATGTACAATATGATCTGACTTTATGATCGGCAAGGTGGTTCTTTCCGATTCAGGAGTTAAAATGAAGTGTTTGATTTGCGCGTTCGAGCGAATTCTCTGTTGGCTTATGTGGTGTTTATTCACAAAGTGCTTAGTTGGAATATGAAAAGGTTTTCTTGATGAATCGTCGAGTTTGGATTTGAGTGTTTTGGAGGAAGGTTGTTTAAGTTGTGTTGCGCGTCCCTGCTTAACGAAGTTTCTCCTTGTTAAGATGAAGAAATCGATTGAGAAATAGGACAAGTGTTTCATGTGTGTTCTGCTTGTTGCGTGCGTTTTCGACAGTTGCGGGGATTAGGAAGTTAGCATATCGCTCTGACCGTCTCGGGTCCATACGCGAATTACGCAACGTTTGGTATGTTCTGGTGCTGAGTGAGTACCTGAGAGGTCCGCGGCTTGGGATTACATTAAAGCCGTTGGTCAATGAGTAAGATCCTAGCTTTGAGTCCCGTGTGTTGAGAGTACCTGTAAAGGTCAAGACTAGTGTTGAGGTGTAACACATTGGAATCCGTCAAGGGATGTGATCCCATAAGACCGAGAAAGAGGCCACTTGGGAATTTGAGTCTCGTATGCGCGAGCAACATCCAGAGCTATTCACAACAGGTTCGTAGTAATGTTAGTAAATCTTTTAGCGGTGGTTATTCTTTGGTGTTGAGCTTGAATAGAATTCGGGGTCGAATTCTGTTTAAGGAGGGTAGAATGTAATACCCCAAAAATTAAATCGGGAGAGAATAAATAAATCGGGAGAATGTTCCTTTTAGCAAAGCGATTGAACAGGAGAAAGAGGGGGTTTTAATGTAATACTCCGATTTATTCTACGAAAGAAAGCGTTCAAAAGAGAAATTAGACATAAAAAATGGGGATTTCTGCAGTTCTTCGGCAACTTGGGCCTCGGACCTTGGCCCAGGAGGCCCATGAGGGGCCGGCCACAAACAAAAGGAAGGGGGAAACCTAGCCGCACTGTAGCTACAGTACCGCCACCGCACTGTAGCACGCCTACTGTAGCACGCTCCTCTCCTCCATGGTGGTGCCTCCCTTCCTCGCCGTCGGTGCTCCCTGCTGCTGATCAAGAAGAAGAGGAAGAGGAGGAAGAAGAGAGGAAGGGGAGAGATCGTACGCGGGTGATCACCGTTGTTCTCAGCAGGCCCTTCATCGTGTCGTCAAGGGTAATCGCTGTTTCCCCTTGAGTAGATGCTTAATTAGTTGTTTTAGCAAAGTCGGTTATCTAGATCGCGTTCTGTCCAGTAGATTGATCCGCGGATTTCATATCTTTAGATGTAGAATCTGGGGCTCCACCCTCTTAGAGATAGTTGGGTTATGTCATTAGCTTTCCGTGGCCGCCAAGAACGCCCAAATCCGATTAACGGTTAGAAAGTTAGGAATTGTTTAGTGCCGCTGTCCTGTTAATCTGTCAACATCCTGACAGTCTGTAGAAATCTGAGTTAATCTATTAGTTAAATATGAAATCAGAGGATCTTGTTATAATGAAAAATATGGGTAATTTCCTCACCTTTCTAGAAAGCTAAAGAACGTAAGAATTTGACTTTCGTAGCAAAAGTTATGATAATTTTAGTGTACTATCCAGAGAACCCGACGTGATAATTGATGTTCTGTAGATTGGCTTGGTAGGGGCAGTAAATCGCAGAATCAGAAGGGCTCCCCAACTAAGTTTATTTAGATAATTGAATTATCTTTCCAGAAAGTATTATAACATCTTATTTGGACTCTTGAGAATAAAGTTATGTATTTTAGAAGTTGACTGTCTGCAGTGAACACCAAATCGATCGGTAGAAATTGGAAGATTGGAAACGCTTGGGAGTTTAGTGAGTTCAATTGTGTTCTTATTTATGCTTTTGGTTCAGTATGCTTGTATTAGTTTGGGTTATCATTATGTTCAAGTGGGAGCGTGATCCCAGGGGCAGCGCCCTCTTCGCGTCCACTGTTCTCGCACTATTGAGGCAAGTATAATGATGGTTGTAATTTTTATTGTTGAATGGCAATGCTGGGTATATGTTATGAGAAATTGTGTGCTCCTGAGATGTGATGACGGCATAGCCAGTACTGTGCAATATTGCTGGAGATATGAGTTATGTGTTAGATTTGGTTGTTCATTAGTTGTGATGACTTTGTTTATGAGCTTGTAGTATGAAAAGGATTTTCATATGCATTATTGTTGCGGATGAATGTTTGTTAATTTGAGAAATTCATACATATGCATCATGTTGGCTTATTGAAGACTTGGTCATGTGGTGACCAAGCAACTCTTGAGGTCCCCGTCATGTTAATGACGGGCTAAAGGTCCCCATGCTTGAAGAGCACGGGCTTAGGTCCCCATACACGTGGAGTATGGGCAATGGTCCCTGTACCAGATGGTACAGGCATGGGTGTGCATCGACGGATGCGCACTTTTCATTACCGGTAAAATGCAAAAGGGAAAGAGAAGGAAGAGGATCGTCTTTTGAGCATATTGCATAACATGTGTGTGTAAGATGGTTGATATGTGGGTTTGAGAGGTTTAATTGTTGATTTACATGTTTGTATGTTGTTGATGCCATTTATTATATTTGCTGAGTCTTTGGGCTCACCTCTTGTTTTTGCTGTGTTTTTAGGTACCATTTGCAAGAACGGCATGCATGGAAGGGAGTAGGATTGCTAAGGATGCACTCACTACCACACACTCTTTCTAAGATGATTATCATTAGTTCATACCTTAATAATAAGCAAACTGCTTAAGGATTAATCTTGGTTATGCTTGAATGCATTTGATTATTTGTAATAAAGAGAGCGGTAAATTTTGATTATGCTTGCTTATATTTTAGCTGAATTGATTGTTTATGAATGCTTTGATGAACTTTGGATGTTGAGATATTGCTAAAAATATATGCATCTGTTGGAACCTCCGGTATACTTTGTTATACAAAGGAGGTTCTGCCGAATTTTTGTAAGATGTTTTAGTTTGAATATGTTTAAATTTACTTAATTTAGTAGCATTCCAGGCCCTTGTTTGGCTGGGGTGTTACAAGGAGGACTGGTTAAACGGAAATCTAGTATCAAAACCATGATTTTGTGCAGAGGGGAGAGGTTAATGCAAGGTTTAAGGTAGTCTCATTTAACCCGTGCTTCTCTAGTTCTATTACCTGGCTTGTTGAGGAATGCATTGGATGAATGCATGGAAGGATGCATAAATGCAATCATCTTCATGACAAATTTGGGTTTGGTTTGATTTCCAAAAAAGGCACTGACTTACTTTTAAATTTTAACAAAGCATAAGTGAGCATAAACATCTATCAATACCTTCACATAGTAAAAATCATGGTTTAAGTCCAAATTTCGATCATATTCTCAAGAACAATAATAATCCTAAGTGAAACCACCATATTGCTCACATATTACAGTACACTTGCTTTATAAATTTCTATCATAGGGTATCTCCAATATAACTCCCAATTCATGAGCACTAAAGAATCGTATTTCAAGGCCTACAATTCACCAATTGACATACACTATCCTCCATCAAAATCAATACAACCATTCTAGGTTAAAGATTTACCTCATTTATCCACAGTCAACTCCGACCTAAATAAATCAAATTATCAAAAAGGTCATCCATCTAAGGTGAGTTTCTAATCCAACTATAATCCAAATAATCATAATCACTAACTTTGTCCAGATCAAGTTATCCGCAATAATTATCTTAGTTTGATTCAACAATATTAAAATGATGTCTTCCAAAATCTACTTATCCTCAAGTATCATCTAAATCCAACCGCCACACTTAATCATCCCTATTTAATCTAATTATATCGTCCTTGGGACAACATAAAAATAAAACTCCGATTCAATCCTCATAGTCATCTACTATACGACCTGTAGCGACCGACCTGAGGTCTCCTGGAGAGGTCCCTCAGGACCACCCAAGAGGTCCTTCAGACCACTCGAGAGGTCTATCAAGATCACCCGAGAGGTCCGAGGGTGGTCGTGAGGCTCGGGGAGACTCCAAGTGCCACGACCCAACCCAGAGGTGGTCGAGAGACCACCACCCGAGGAGGTCGTGAGACCTGGGATGACCCCAAGTCCTCTCTGTGAACTAAGCTAGTCCCAAGGATCAATGGCTAGCTCTTCACAGCAAACAAAAGTGGTAACATACATCAAACGCAAAGTTTATTAACAACAGAGTTGATTACAAAGGGGAGGCTTAAGAACCAACAAAATAAAATACAGCGGAAGATAAAACAACAGACCACCCGATTCACCACAGGCAATCGGCTGGAGGGCGGAAGATAAATAACAATAATGATTATATTTCATTATGTTCACAATATTTGACAATATGTTATCTTGTTCCTTGAATGAATCATCAGTTATGAAGATTAACGAGTATGTGACTTGTTGGTGAAGCTCTTTTAACTTATGATGATGTCATTCTAAAAGGTATCCCTAGTCGAAAGTCACTGGTCGGAACACTAGTGACTCTACCACCAGCACATGTATTGATTGATGACCATGTTTCACCAGTCATAGATATAGAGATATCGAATGGATAATGTGAACACATGTTAGAGAACATGGTGTTGGATAAGACCCACCTTGAGACACTATTGAGATTGTTATGATTCTATGTGTCATTAGTTGGTCTCAAGCAATGATGATGTATAATCCTTAGACCTGAGATTAGCATGGTTTCCTACATGTGTAATAGCACTCTTAGGGGTTGCCAAACGCTACTCGTAACTTAGTAGTTATAAAGGTAGCTTTCGGGTATGCTATAAAACATGTAGAGGGATGTGACTGGTCGGATATGGGATTTGCCCCTCCTAACATAATAGGAGAGATATCTCTGGGCCCCTCGAAGTGGTCGGATATAAGGAGATGCATGAGGCTGTTGGAAAAGAGAGACGAGTTGATGTGAGTTGCTCTATCAAAACCCTAGCTGCCATCTTTTGGAGAGCCTTGCCGTGCGACTTGGTGCTAGCACACCAGCATACGGTTGTTCCTTCCCTGGACGTGTGGATACCATAGAGGCGCTACTACGTTGTTGCGCTTGAGGACTATAATATCCTGTTTAACTAAATAAGAAAAAAAAAAGAGGAAATAGAAGTTGTAATTAAGGTCGAACTTCAGGTTTTAGAATGGGAAATAGAATCTAGACTGAAGGCCCAAGTCATGTTTTGGCCAAGGGGGGGGGTGTTGGTGTAATACCCCGAAACTCGATTAGAGAGAAACTGCTTCGCTGTTGAGTGTTGACGCAGGCTGGGCTTAGTGGGCCAGCATTCTTTGGGCAGTTGGGCTTCGATCATCACGGAGGTAGGGTTTGGTGGGGTTTTCCACTTCATATATCAACAGGAAGGCAAGGGTGGCTGAGGGCGACGTCGTCACCTTCGCCCTCATGCAAAGCAGTGGTCTTCCCATGGCCGCCGCAAGACGCGGTAGGCGACATCGTCGCCGCGCTCTACCCAACTCCTCTCCATTCTTTCCACCGCCGCTTGCCTCCGCTTCGCCGCGTCCTGCCTACCAGCGCCTCCTCGTGTCTCCTCTACCGCGCGCACAAGACCCGGATCCACGCCACCACTCCTCGGCGGCTCCTTCCGGATCCACGCCGTCGTCCGCATGGAGCCGATCTCGCCATCTCCCCTCCTCCGATCCTTGTCACCGCTGCCGTCTCCACGTGTGCTCACCATGGGCACGGCCAACAGACCACCGGGCGGGCGCCTCAAACAAGCTCCACTGTGGAGACCATGTCCGAATCGCTGCTCGACGCCGCAGAAGACCTCCGGGACCAACACCGCTGCCTCGGCGAAGTCAATTGTCACGAGGAGCACGACCGTCTTCCCACCCCAAGTTCTCCGCTAACGCCAACCTCCCAGCGCCGCGTCCCGCCTGTTCGACGAAATGCTTGAGCGTGACGCCACACCGAACGTGCTCCTTGGGTATCTCGTCCTCCACAGGTGCGCCATTGCCGCGAAGCCTTCGCAAAGACGGCCGCCGCAGGTTCGTGTCCATGGCCGCCACCCTCGCACCATGCTCAAGGCTCGCCCACGACCACGCCGCTCCCGGTACACAGACTCGGCCCCGCCTAGGTCTCTTTGGGTTGCGGTTTTGAGGCTTGGTATTTGGGTTTCTCTTCCTGCACTCGATCTTCCCGCTTTCGCTTATTGTGTTTTCTTGCTTAGGCATGATTCAATTCTTCTAATGATCAATTCTTCGCCAAGATTTTTGCTCACACAGACTCTCTCCACTTCCGAGCCTTCGCTAGAGGGCATCTCGCTTGATGATAACTCAAGCCTGATGGCGTGCCTACCAAATATTAGAGCATTGGCATATCTGTTGCATCAGTTCTTCTTAGTTCTGCGTTTGGGTACGATATCTTCTGGTGTTCCTTTCACCTCATATAATCCATGAAGGTGTCATGATTGCGGTTGCTCGTGGTGATAACTCAGGGGTTACAATTCCGGCGCTCCTAAGAATACCTCATTTCTTTGACCCATGGGGTGGCTACATGGAGGTGATCGTTTCTTGGTCTGATGGTAGTAGGGTTGCACAAGCTACCATTGAAGGCTACATCCTAGTTACTGTCATGTATTAGATTATTAGGTAGGGCATAAGATGACAGCATATATGATCTTTTGTAAGCTTGCCTTTGATAATTTGATGCTTGGTTGATGCACATGTTTGATGGTGATGTCATGGGTTGCTATTTGCTTTTGCATGCGGGAAGTGATTGTGGTGATTCGGCTGTGGCTAACGCTGAGGTGGTGGTGAACCCCAGCGCTAGAGCGGTCCGCCTTTTGTCTTCTGTCTCACGGTTGAGGCAAGTGCAAGTAGTATTATTGAGTGATTATATTTCATAATTGTTGATGCTTGCTGCTTGGTAATGTTGATGAGTCTAAGTGCCATAGTTTATTGATGATGCTTACTGCTTGGTAATGTTGATAGACATGAATGCTATAGTTTAATGATAATGCTTACTGCTTGGTAACGTTGAGGAGCATGAATACTATAGTTGAATGATGATGATTTTTATGATGATGCTTATGTGATGAAGCTTACATAGAAATGTTTACCTAATGACGCCTGCTAATGTTTATGTGATGATGCTTACATGGTAGTGTTTACATGACGATGCTTACTACTTGGGAATATTTACATGATGATGCATGCTAATGGTTACATGATGATGCGTACATGTTACTGTTTATATGGTGATGCTTGCACGATAATGGTTTTATGTTGATGGCAAGAATGATGGGACAAGGTGAGCAATGAGGCTACCTTGTTAATGATGAATCATGATAATGATAATGGACATGCGTATTTGCATTTCTGCATGTTCATTTCTGAACTTTGGACTACGTGGTAGCCAAGGGCTGTTTCCTTGAGATCTTCGTCCTGCATTGGACGGGCCTGGTCCCCACACTCGTGGAGTGTGGGCTTTGGATCTCTGTGCCTAAAGGGCACAGGCTTAGAGTATGTATCGACGGATACATACTCAGCATTACCGGTAATTGCAAAGAAGTGAAGTATTTTGCATTCATGGCATATTCATTGCACTTCTGCATAAGTTATGGATTTGTTGTTTAGCATATGATGCTGGCATAAGAGATGAATTATGGTATATAAGGTGGTTGTTCTGGTGGGGATTGTTTAATCCCTTTGACTACTTATGACGCTGTCATAAGAGATGGATTTGAGGTAATTAGTGTTGTATTCATGATGAAATTGTTTGTTCCCTTTGACTACTTATGATGCTATGTTTGATTTACTATTGCACTTTGCTGAGTCGTGGACTCACACTTGCTGTGTTGTGCTTGCTAGGTACCTCTCGAGGCAGCGACATGCATGGGAAGGGGTAGACATGGTGCATGACACATAAACACAAACCACAAAGAATAAACTAGTCCAATTATCCACAATTTATATTCCTGATAATTGCTTGGGTTTAATTTTGTGACCATCCTTCGTGGTGGATGTTTTGATTGTAATTATGGACGATCCAGTTAGGTTCTTGATCCTTCATCATTTAAGTTCATTTAATTTCATTTGATGATTTAGTATCTGAATAGCCTGCTTAAGTAATTACCTATGGTTACGCCTTATGCTCTCAATAATTTTGTAATAGAGTTGATTAGGAGTTTATGAACACCCTTTTGACTATGCTTAGGTTGTTTAGCATATTTTAGATGTCTTGTGATGATTTGTTTAAATTGGATGATTTGATTGATGAATGATGCTATATTAAACTGTTTGAACCTCCGGGATAGCCATCTTTACAAAGGAGGTTCTGCCAGATTTTAGAGAAATGTCTTAGTTTTGATTGGCTAAAATGTTAGTTTAGTAGCAGACCTCGCTGCTTGATTGATCAATGATGCTTTAGAGGTTGCTATCTGATCATTATCTGCTGGAGCTTCGTATTGTTGGACTACCTAGCTTAGTTGTTAAAGAGAAGACCTCTTACATTGATTCAGGTTCAATTGTTAGATGATATGCTTCTATTGAGTAATTCACTACTACAGGAAGCCTCATCACAGACGGTTCAGAACCGTCATCACAGACGGTTCGGAACCGTCATCACAGACGGTTTCCGAACCGTCTATATTTGTTGGTCTGTAATAACAGTGCGCTTATCACGACGGTTCAAAATCGCTCGTGATACGCACTATCACGTATGGTTTTTGTTGAAACCGCTCAGGAAGAGTTATCACGCACGGTTTTCATCAAAAACCGCTCAGGATCCGAGAATATCACCGACGGTTTAATTTACAAACCGCTCAGAAGAGCTATTATCACGCATTTGGTTCATGTTCGTAACCGCTCGTGATGAAGTTCCTGAGCGGTTCTTGTTTAGAACCGTCTGTGATAGCCTTTTTCGTGGCAAAAAAATCGAAAATGGTCGCTAAAACTTGGAGGCGCTTAGAGGCCATAAACGACCTTTTGGGGTTTTCACTTTTTGCGACTCGCCAAGAGAATTTGACCTTGACTTATGGATTTTCGGATTGAGCTTTTCATTAGCTTTCCAACGAGCCAAAGAACGTCGCAATCGGAGTTCGTATGCAAAAGTTATGATGATTTTATGAACGGTGCGCGATCGACCATCTATATTTTTGCCCAAACCAAATAACTCAACATGAACTACACACATCATAGTAGCATCACCCACATCACAAGAGCATCAACTCAAGAATCCACATCACAAAGCAAAGGGGGGTAGAGAGAGAGGTCGTGGGAGGCCGGGCGACGGCGTGGAGGCCGGGCGACGAGGTCGTGGAGGCCAAAGGACGACGAGGTCGGGCGAGGTGGAGGAGGCCGGGGTGATGGTTCGGATGAGGCGGTGATGATGAGGCCGGACGAGTTGGAGGAGGCCGCCGGCGACAAGCTCGGCGGAGGCTGGGGCGCAAGGTGTGAGGAGGAGAAACGACAGAGGAGGCGATGGAGGTATGAGCTGTGAGGAGGAGAGACTGCAGAGGAGGAGATGGAGGTTATATAAAGCGAGTTTCGCAATTTCACCCATTATGTTCAAATTTCGCTTCCGCCTAACAATCGAGAGCGGTTCTTGTTAAGAACCGTCTGTGATAGCACCTATCACAGATAGTTTTTAATAGAACAGATCAGGATAACTCCTGACGGTTCTATTAAAGAACCGCTTGTGTGACACAGGCCTCCAGAGCGGCAAGGCTGGCGGCAGCGCAGCAGTCGGCGGCGTAGGATAGCGAGATATCACAAACGGTTCTTAATTAGAACTGCTCGTGATAACTAATTATCACTGACGGTTCTTATTCGTAACCGCTCAGATTAACTAGATTATCGCTGCACGGTTTGTGAATAGAATCGCTCGTGATAATTCCGAGCGGTTCTATTAATGAACCGCTCGTGATAGATGACTATCGCTGCGGTTCTAAAAATACCGCTCGTGATAGGTCGCTCGCGCCACACGTAGGTCCGGACAGACCCAACACAGACGGTTCCAAAGGAACCGTCTGTGATGGGGCGTCTACTATAGCCTGTTTTGTACTAGTGATTATAGATTGCGCTAGTGTTGAGTATTAATTTCAAACATGAATGTTTGGTTGATGGTTTTGATAGAGGTTGATGATTGATATTACCATTCTTCATAATATGGTTGAAATTATTTCCGTATTGTTGTTGTATGTTAGTCTTTTAGGTATCTTGGCTTCCGCATAGCCAGGGTGTTACAAGGACGATCTGCGATCTTCGCAAGGAACTGCAGAGGTGCTGGAGGAGACGATCGACTCGAGAGGATGCTGGACGATCGACTATGACCACTGCATCAACGTGCTCGACGTTGGACGATCGACTACGACCAGTACATCGACGCGCTCTTCGTTGGACCAGGCTGCTCCAACTCTTCTTCCGCTGCTCTGCGCGTCTAGTGGTAACGATCTGTGATCATCTTCTTGCTTGGCTTCCAGGTTTATGTGGTAGAAAATTTTGAATTGTTGCTATCGTAGCCTACCTGTATCCCTTCAGTGGCCCGATAGTGGGACCGCCGTGCTGGCTAATCGTACCATGCGTTATAGGTTATATGTGTTTATGTCGCTCGATAGGATTGGATTCTATGCATAACTTGTTTTTGCAGGGATTGACATGAATAGTTTGGCCCATTGTGTATGTGATGCATGTATGGATTTTCATGACTTGCGTGTCATGTTGTGAGATAGCCATCGAGCTACATATTATTGTATAACGGTCTGCGTACTGACATGTGATGCTTGATATTTTCTTATGTAATTCATTACGAGCTCTTAGGAGTAATTGCTTAGTAGATGAATGTGGTCGGAGACTTCAAGCATGGTGGTCGGAGGATAGGAAGCATGCTGATGGAGATCGTCATGTTAAGGGCCATACTATTTCACAGTTATATGATTATCTGTGAATGTTTGTGTTTATTACTGTTATGCTTTTTAGTCGTGTTTTCATTAGATGCTTTTAACATGATGAAAGTAAAATTCCTTCACATAATGTTAAGTTAAATTGATGCCCTTCCAATAAGCTGCACCATCAAAAGTCTTGTATTTTAATGGTAGGTCTTGCTAAAGCGGAATGCCATTAACTTTCCTTGACTAGATGGGTTTGTGTCGGACACTTACAAGCATTGCATTGGTTTAACTTGACAAGGTCATCATAACGGTTATGGACCTTGGGGCATAGGGTTGGGTGCCGAAGCATAGAGATGCTGCCCAACAACAAGAGTCGTATAGAGATATGATTAGCAAAGGGTTGCTTACCAAATTCACTAATCTTCTAGCAGTGATGCCAAAGCTCACTAGTAGATTATCTGATTGTGGATCTTGAATCACTAAAATGTCATAAGAAGGATATGGTATTTAGTGGGAGTATCTATATTAAACTGTTTAATAGAAGTTACTTTTCTTGAACATATGTTTTATGTTGTAGATCATGGCACCAACTGTTGTACCTACATCCAGTTTTGCATTACGTTCGATACTTGATAAGGAAAAATTGAATGGAATAAATTTTGTGGATTGGTCCCGCAACCTAAGAATTGTTCTTAGGCAAGATAAAAAGGAACATGTTCTAGAGGAACCAATTCCAGATGTGCCTGCTGATAATGCTGCTGCTACTCTTAAAACCGCCTATAAAAAGGCATGTGACGAATCCCTTGATGTTAGCTGTCTCATGCTTGCTGCGATGAACTCAGACCTTCAGAAGCAGTTTGAGAACATTGAGGCCTACGATGTAATCGTGGCGCTCAAAGGCATGTTTGAGACACAAGCAAGAACCGAAAGATATGAGATCTCAAAGAACTTGTTTGGGTGTAAGCTAGCTGAGGGTAGTCCAGTGAGCCAACATGTGATCAAGATGGTTGGTTACACATAGAGCTTGGAAAAACTTGGTTTTCCACTTAGTCAAGAGTTGGCTACAAATTTGATTCTTGCTTCGCTTCCTGCAAGTTATGGGCAGTTCATTCTGAACTTCCATATGAATGGCTTAGACAAAAATCTCACCGAACTGCATATGATGCTTAAGACCGCAGAGACAAAGATTAAGAAAAGCAAATCATGTGATGATGGTGCAAAAGAGTACAAGCTTCAAGAAGAAGGCTACGACTTGGGTCAAAGGAAAGGGCAAGAAAGTTTCGGATGGGATCCAAACTAACAAGCCTAAGCCCAAGACTAAGTCTGGCCCGACTCAAGAGAATGAATGCTTTTACTGGAAAGAACCAGGACATTGGAAAAGGAACTGCAAGAAATACCTGGCTAATCTGAAAAAGAATGGTGGGACTAAACCTTCCACTTCAGGTATTAATGTTATAGATGTTTTTCTTGCTGATTCTTCTGTTAACTCATAGGTATTTGATACCGGGTCGGTTGCTCATATTTGCAATTCGATGCAGAATCTAACAAAGAATAGGAGAGTTGTAAGGGGCGAGATGGATCTTCGCATCGGGAATAAAGCAATGGTTGCTACATTAGTCGTCGAGACTTTACCATTGCTTTTGCCCTCACGATTTAGTATGGAATTAAATAATTGTTATTACGTTCTAGCCATGCGTAGAAACATTATCTCTGCCTCATGTTTGATGGCAGAGGGATATAAATTCATTATTGAGAACAATGGTTGTTCTATATTTTTGAATGATATGTTTTATGGCAATGCTCCTGTTTTGAACAGGTTGTTTATTTTAAATCTTGATGATGCACCTGTCTATAATATTAATGCAAAGAGGCCTCGGCCTAATAATATGAATTCCACTTTTATCTAGCATTGTCGTTTGGGTCACATAAGTGAGAAACGCATGAAGAAGCTCCATGATGATGGAATTCTAAACTCATTTGATTTGGAATCATTTGAAACGTGCGAATCTTGCCTACTCGGGAAGATGACCAAGACACCATTCACTGGTCGGAATGAGAGGGCGTCCGACTTGTTGGCACTCATACATACTGATGTGTGTGGACCAATGAGCACGATAGCTGGAGGTGGTTTTCAGTACTTTATTACTTTCACCGATGACTATAGTAGATATGGATATATCCATTTAATGAGGCACAAGTTGGAATCGTTTGAAAAGTTCAAAGAGTTCCGGAATGAGGTACAGAATCAACTTGGCAAGACAATCAAATCTTTGCGATCTAATCGTGGAGGTGAATTTTTGAGCCAGGAATTTGGTAATCATTTGAAACAATGTGGAATTGTTCCACAGCTTACGCCACCGGGTAGGTGGGTACTCCACAATGGAATGGGGTGTCCGAGCGGCGTAATAGGACCTTGTTGGACATGGTTCGATCGATGATGAGCCAATCTGATCTGCCATTGTATTTTTGGGGTTACGCTCTAGAAACTGCCGCTTTCACTTTAAATAGGGTACCATCTAAATCAGTAGATAAGACACCATATGAGATATGGACTGGGAAGAGTCCTAGCTTGTCTTTTCTAAAGATTTGGGGATGTGATGTCTATGTTAAACATTTGACGTCTGATAAACTCACACCCAAGTCGGATAAATGCTTCTTTATAAGATATCCTAGGCAAACCAAAGGATATTATTTCTACAACCAAGAGGAGGGCAAAGTGTTTGTTACCCGAAATGGTGTCTTTTTGGAAAAAGAGTTTCTTTCCAAAAGGGTCAATGGGAGAAAGGTGCAACTCGAAGAAATTCGGGAAACATCTGAAAGTGTTTCAACTCCTACTGAACCTCTACAGGATGAATAAAATGTTGTTGAACCTATAGATGAGGCATCAGTCCCACGTAGATCTAAAAGGCCACGTCAATTGCCTATAAGGTATGGGCATGATGTATTATTATTGAATAATGATGAGCCTAACACTTATAAGGAAGCAATGATGAACCCAGACTCTGAGAAATGGCTTGGAGCCATGAAATCCGAGATAGACTCCATGAGAGACAACCAAGTTTGGAACCTGGTCGATCCAATTGTGGTGTTAAAACCATTGAGTGCAAATGGATCTATAAGAAAAAGATTGATATGGATGGAAATGTTCACATTCATAAAGCTCGACTAGTCGCAAAAGGTTTTCGACAAGTTCAAGGAGTTGACTACGATGAGACCTTCTCACCGGTAGCGATGCTTAAATCTATACGGATCATTCTAGCTATTGCTGCATATTTCGACTATGAGATATGGCAAATGGATGTCAAAACGGCTTTCCTTAATGGAAACCTAAGTGAGGATGTGTACATGACATAACCTGAAGGTTTTGTCGATCCAAAGAATGCTAGTAAAGTGTGCAAACTTCAGAAGTCCATTTATGGATTGAAGCAAGCATCTCGGAGTTGGAATATACGTTTTGATGAGGAGATCAAAAGGTTTGGTTTCGTCAAAAACAAAGAAGAACCTTGTGTTTACATGAAGGTTAGTGGGAGCGCACTTGTAATTCTAATCTTATATGTGGATGACATATTATTGATTGGGAATGACATTCCTATGCTGGAATCCGTTAAGGCATCATTGAAAAATAGTTTTTCTATGAAGGACCTAGGAGAGGCAAAGATATATCTTGGGGAATAAAGATCTATAGAGATAGATCGAGAAGGCTAATTGGATTATGCCAAAGTACTTATATTGACAAGGTGTTGATTCGGTTCAACATGCAAAATGCCAAGAGAGGGTTCTTGCTTACATGTCATAAGTCTTAGCAAGAGTCAGTGTCCTTCGACTACTGATGAGCGAGACCGCATGAATGGTATTCCATATGCTTCAGCTATTGGATCTATCATGTACGCCATGATATGTACTCGACCAGATGTATCATATGCTCTAAGTGTTACGAGTAGATACTAAGCTAATCCCAGTGAAGGTCACTGGACAGCTGTGAAAAACATTCTTAAGTACTTAAGAAGGACTAAGGATGCATTCCTAGTTTATGGCGGTGATGAAGAGCTGGTTGTAAATGGTTACACCGATGCAAGCTTCCAAACCGACAAAGATGATTATCATTCGCAATCTGGCTTAAGAACCAACAAAATAAAATACAGCGGAAGATAAAACAACAGACCACCCGATTCACCACAGGCAATCGGCTGGAGGGCGCATCCTAGTCGATCAGGAACTCTTGGTCCACCGCGTAATCCTCCTCAAAGCTTTCTTTTCTTGCTCAATAACATTATTAAGCAAGAGTAAGCACAACAACCATGCTCGCAAGTTACACCCATCAAATAATAGAATGGCATGCATACATGGACATCTCAAAGGAAGGCTTAATATGGTTGATTTGCATAAAACCAAGTTTCTTTCAAATACAAATACTAAGTTCCAAGGCAGTTATACAATAACTAAAATTCATTTTCCAAAACCAGTTTTATAGTTTGGATAACAATCATCTATTGGAAATATGCCCTAAAGGCAATCATAGAGATGATTATATTTCATTATGTTCACAATATTTGATAATATGTTATCTTGTTCCTTGAATGAATCATCAGTTATGAAGATTAACGCATATGTGACTTGTTGGTGAAGCTCTTTTAACTTATGATGATGTCATTCTAAAAGGTATCCCTAGTCGAAAGTCATTGGTCGGAACACTAGTGACTCTACCACCAGCACATGTATTGATTGATGACCATATTTCACCAGTCATAGATATAGAGATATCGAATCGATAATGTGAACACATGTTAGAGAACATGGTGTTGGATAAGACCCACCTTGAGACACTATTGAGGTTGTTATGATTCTATGTGTCATTAATTGGTCTCAAGCAATGATGATGTATAATCCTTAGACGTGAGACCAGCATGGTTTACTACATGTATAATAGCACTCTTAAGGGTTGCCAAACGCTACTCGTAACTGGGTAGTTATAAAGGTAGCTTTCGGGTATGCTATAAAACATGCAGAGGATGTGACCGGTCGGATATGGATTTGCCCTCCTAACATAACAGAGAGATATCTCGGGCGCTCAAGTGGTCGGATAAAGAAAGTGCATGGCCATGCATCGGTGGTCAAGAGTTCGACCACATAAGGTTATCCAATACTCGATCGAGAAAGTATTGAACAGTCCATGGATGACACAACATCTCACCTAGAGTTCAACCAGATATCGTGAGGTAAAGGGAGAAGACATGAGTAGGTCGCTTAGTTCGACTAGTTACGGACTGGTCATATGGAAATACGAGCTGGTCATAGACTGGTCGAACGTAATCACAGAGTGGTCGAAACCAAGTCGTAAGGAGTTACGAGCTGGTCGTGACCATATACAAACTGGTCGTATATAGATAGGACCTGGTCGTAAGTGATGAGAACCTGGTCGTAGATCATATTGCATTAAGGTTCGTCCGATATAATTTGTGTGTATTCGGGAATCGTTATGTCCTGCTAGGAACTGCTACGACTCGTGGTCGAATAGGGTGTCCGAGTCACAATCGAATTACACATGAACCTAATGGGTCACATACTTAACGGGTTGGAACAAACCAGTACGGATACGATTCATAAAGCGTGTTCGGATAGGATCTGTCACGGGCACTATATAAGGAGATGCATGAGGCTGTTGGAAAAGAGAGACGAGTTGACGTGAGTTGCTCTATCAAAACCCTAGCCGCCATCTTCTGGAGAGCCTTGCCGTGCGACTTGGTGCTAGCACACCAACGTACGGTTGTTCCTTCCCTGGATGTGTGGATACCATAGAGGCGCTACTACATTGTTGCGCTTGAGGACGATCCGCGATCTTCGCAAGGAACTGCAAAGGTACTGGAGGAAACGATCTACTCGAGAGGACGCTGGACGATCGACTACGACCACTGCATCAACGTGCTCGACGTTGAACGATCGACTACGACCAGTACATCGACGCACTCTTCGTTGGACCAGGCTACTCCAAATCTTCTTTCGCTGCTCTGCGCGTCTAGTGGTAACGATCTGTGATCATCTTCTTGCTTGGCTTCCTGGTTTACGTGGTAGAAAATTTTGAATTGTTGCTATCGTAGCCTACTCGTATCCCTTGATCATCAACAAGTGATAAAGGATACCCTCCTGGCACAAGGCTCCCTGCCCAAAACCCATTGGATAGAGATCAAGACAGTTTAACAAAGTCCTTTTGAAAACAAAACCAACATCTAACTTCAAGAGGCCTGCTAGCATGTCTATGACCTCGGACACGGCTATTTGAATAGTTTTACGCTCTGTAGAGGTGTACAGCTTTACCCAAACACAATTTCTCTAGTTGATTCAGCATCCGTCGATACCACCACTCACTTTCGAAGGTAACTGGTCTAAAGCTCGTGACAAGGCCTTTACAGTGCATCATTCCACCGCAATCCACCCTCGCTAAGGTTTCGCCCCACCCTGCGGATAGAAACCCGTAGAGATTAAGGGCCCCCTCTTGCGCTAGGCGGGACTAACAGGTCATAACATGACTACCCACCGCATCAACAGGATCGACTGCAATGGAACTTTGCAAATTAGTCGGCCAGGTCCCCTCCCCATACTTAAGAAATGTGGTTGCATGGTGAGGCATAGCAAGTTATCGCTCGGAGACCGGTCCTTAATTGACTCGGGCGACTACCTCAACCCTGGGCATCGGATGACACGATTCCCGTGCATTAACATGCACCAACCAAACAACCAGTGCCGCCCAAGTCCAAATCCATTTTCCTTTTGCTTGCTTTTCAAACACATTTGCAAACCTCCATGACAAACCAATGCCATGGTAGAAACATTTTTTACGACAATGGTCTTTTGGCAGTAAAACTCCCAAATCAAGATTTTAGTCTAAGCATGACTAAGAATCAAGTTTTGCAATACATGCTAGTTCATACTAGCGTACCAACTAGCTTTTACTACAGTGACAAGGGGTGATCAATTCAATAATCAAGATTGGTTGTATAAAGGAATTAGGAGTAACTACAAAGTTAAAACAAGAATTGAAATAAGCATGCAGTAATAATTTAAAACGGAACATAGATAACTTGAAATACTGGGTTCAATATGATCAAGGGTGTAACTTGCCTTGCTCAAAAATTTAAGAATCTACTCCTCTACAGAGCTCGGGCTCCCCGGAGACGACGCGACCTACACGAGAACGAAGCAAAGCAAATAAAGACTAAATAAGATCCAAATGAACTCCAAACAAACCGAACTGAAAACAAACAGCAAAGAACAGAGCTAGAAGAACTAAGAAATGGCTCTCAGGAGGAGGTCCAATGAGTTAGGAGGAGGTCCAACTGCGAGGGTGGTCCTTGCAAAGACCGAAGAGGGTGGTCTTTGCAAAAAGACCAAGGAGGTGGTCTTTGCAAGAGACCAGCAAAGACCAAGAGGGTGATCTTTGCAAAAAAAGGAGGTCCTAAGAGGGCAAAGAAGGTCTTTGAGGAGGTCCTGAGGAAGAGATCCTGAGGAGGTCCTGAGAGGGAGAGATCTAGAGGAGGTCCAGCAAAGGCTACGACTACGCAACGTGGTCGTAAGAGAAATATGACTACGCAATGTGGTCGTAAGAGAAATCAAGGGAAAAGGGCAAGGCACGGAGACACTCACCAAGGCCGAGAGGGAGATAGAAGAGGAGGGGGAGGTCGATGGCTCGGCGGTGACGGTTGAAGGTGGCGTGGGCGCTCCGGCGAACTCCTTCGGTAGCGAGGTGGCGGCGCGAGCTCCGACAGCTTCTTGGCGGCGAGGATGTGTCAGCGCAGCTTCAACAGACTTCTTGGCGAGGCTTCAGGCACGGTGAAAGCTGGACAAGAGCTAGAGAGCTAAGTGCGGCCAAAGGTGAAGAAAGGAGGGCTGCTCAGGCTATTTATAGCCAAGGAAGAAAAAAAAAAGAGAGTCACTGAGAGACTCAGAGACACACAAGTCAAAGGCAGGTGAAGGACAAGACAAGGCATGGCTAGAAAAAGAAGGAAAAGATGGGGAAGGTAAAGGAAAAGACAAAAAGGGAAAACGAGGTACCACAGAAGTGATAGCATTTACTACGCAAGGACTTCTGTGGCGGAAAGAAGGAGGAGGCGAGCAGAGCTAACAGGTGGGACCAATCAACTACATGGGTGAGATGGTCAAACCAAAAGGGTGGTCATGACCAAGGGGGAGGTCGTGACCAGCAAAGGTGGTCTTGACCGCGAGGGTGGTCTTTGCAAAAAGACCAACAAGGGATGTTATGACCACATAGGTGGTCGTGACCAGAAAAGGGGGTGGTCTTTGCAAAAAGACCGACAGAGGGTAGCCTTTGCAAAAGACCAGGAGGTCCTGCGGACAAGGAGGTCCAAACGACAGGGAGGTCCTACGGACCAAGAGGTCCAAAGGACAAAGAAGTCTTGTAGAGGCCCTAAGGAGGTCCCGCAGAGGTGGTCTTTGCAAAAGACCAGAAGATCCTAAGGAAAAAGAGGTCCTGACGAGGTCATGACTGCAAAGGTGGTCTTTGCAAAAAGACCATGCGGAGGTTCAGAGGATGAGGAGCTCCAAAGGACAGGGAGGAAACGTGCAGCAAAGCGGGGCTGTCCGATAGCGATCGGGTGGTCCAAAATGATGTGAACGTTCGGACCGCCCGAACGCTTCATCAAATCGGACGGCCCAAACTCAATCGGACGCTCCGCAATGCTAGGGAACATTCGGACCACGCGAAGGGGAGGAGATGTCTGAACGAAAAGAAGGATCCAACGGAGGAGATCCAAGGAAGGAGGTCCAAAGGAGATCCTGACGATCAGTTGAAATCAAAGGAGGTCATGACGGCCAAGATGAGATCAAAGGAGGTTCTAACAGCCAAGATGAAATCAAGGGAGGTCCTGACGATTAGGATGAACTCAAAAGAGATCCTGACGGTCAAGATGAGATCAAAGGAGGTCCTGACGGTCAGGATGAACTCGAAGGAGATCCTGACGGTCAAGATGAGATCAAAGGAGGTCCTAACGGTCAGGATGAACTCGAAGGAGATCCTAACGGTCAGGATGAGATCAAAGGAGGTCCTGACGGTCAGGATGAAATCGAAGGTGATCCTGACGGTCAAGATGAGATCAAAGGAGGTCTTGACGGTCAGGATGAACTTGAAGGAGATCCTGACAGTCAAGATGAAATCAAGGGAGGTTCAATTGGACACGGGGGGGTTCAATTGGACACGGGGAGGTCCAAATGAACAAGAGGGGAGGAAAGAAGGTTGAACAGGAGAGTTCTAGAAGGGAGAAATTCAACCCGAAGTTGAATTTCATAAATCAAGGACGTTTGAAACACAAACCCGAGCTTGGAACGTCTCGGGGGTGGTTGTGACCCAAGGGGAGGTCAAAACCGAAGGGATGGTATGGACACAAGGGGAGGTCCAGACCAAAGGGGAGGTCTGGGCACAAAGGAGGTCTGGGCATAAGGGAAGGCCCAAACAAGAGGGAGGTCTAGGCATACAGGAAATGCCCAGACAACAAGGAGGTCTAAACTAAAGAGGTCTAGAAAGAAAGAGCGGGACCAAGGGAAGAATAGAATGAGCAAAGACGGGGAGAGACAACGCAGGAGCTCAAACAACTCCAAATAAACCAAGCTTTGGATTAGTTGAAGTTTGATTTAGTCATTTTAAACACTCGAATTTCGAAAATCTCAAGTTAAGCTTTAGGACTCAACAAAACCAATTGGTTATTTTTATTTTGAAAATTTTCAAAAAGGCTCAGAAAAATCGGGGTGTTACACGACCCATCAATCATCTAATCATTCTTCATCTCTTGAAGTACCACGATTGGATTATATACCCAAATACACTCCACAAATCTCAAATTATCAACATAAGTATCCACTAAAATTTATAATATCATCATTGTTTCGAATTTTGACTTTATCATAATAGAACAAAATCCGACTAACAATCTTATCGACATATCGACTGAGACATACCAAAAATCTAAATCCACAAGTGAACTCACAAAATTATTTATTCAATTCTATACATGTATTCCACGAGTCCCACCTGCATGTCCTTCAACATAATTTTCAACATCACCCGCATGCAAGCTTACACCGCACTACAATAGTTCTATTTATACTCATATCGCAACCACCTATGGTAACGCCTTCCAAAACCCACAAATGATCCTACAAGGGTTAATATCTCAGAGTACAAAAATCAAATTAATTCTTCTAAGATCATATTCGTGGATAAAGAGTAATAATCCAATTTCTCGATTATCAAACATCACTTTGATCATGCAAGTCCACCAACATCAACCTAACATACATGATCTAAATAAAGATAAAATAACAATTACTCAATCACATCCTTCTCTCTACCGATTTTGCTATTAATCTCTTAATTAACATGTGACTTCCATTAAAGAGATGAGAGGGAAAAGCATAAGGTAGGGAAAACAACAAGGGTAAGGTTCTTAATTAAATTTAGAGAATTTAAGCTCCAAAACACAAGAACCAACTCGAAACAAACGAAAAAGACAGCAGTAGGGACAGCACAAGATACAAACGAAACACGGTTAGTTTTCTAACATAGTTGCGATACAACCCGCCCGTAGGCGATGCACAACTACTTGGAACCAAAGAGAGCAAATGATCGCTATAAAATCCAGCATCTACAAGCTAAGTAATAATATCATTAGGGCTTATATAATCTAAGAATAAACCCTAATTTATTCTTAAAATCGCAGCAAGGTATTGTCTTCTCGTCCTTCCGCCATTGCTCTTCACCGGTGACTACTTAGCATTTCTAGTGTTGGAAGAGAGACGAGCGATAGAGAAAAATGATTTTGCTCAAATCAAACAAATAGAGGTAAGAATAGATGCTAGGATGGCTAAGAAAGAAAGGAATTATATTACTTATATTTTTGCCAAATTTTGCTAGCCTGAAAATATTCTTTATAAACCAAAATCCTAACAACGTCCATTGCAATGGCTTTAACCTACAGTCAGTATGCTCTGATACCAACGCTATGAGGACCCCGAAATCGATCCCATTTCAAGTCAAGTGATTGCGCCGAAGACGCAACTCTTAGCAAGGGACAAAATTGATTTCGAGTAGCCGGATATGCGTCTCATGTTAGCTCCCAGGATTAGCTGCTAACATGCACATATCCAAACAACATTATATCACTTGCATACACGATTTGAATATAACGAATAAAAATCAGCAGCGAAAGACATTAAATAAACAAGAACAGAAGGTCAAGTAAATTAAAACAACCTTCCTAATGGTGCGCCACAACCCGAAGGGAAACCAACTGGGATTAAAGCCGTTGCATCTACCGTTCTCACCTAGACAATTGGACAATGCGACTGAGTACAAACTTGTACTCGCAAGACTTACAAGCAAAAGAAATATAGTAGATGCATTTACATCTCAAAGTAAGGCTAAAAGGTTTCATTTTTAGCATTAAGCAAGGTTGTTCAATGAAATAACTAGTATAGATTTAAATTGCCAATTTGACAAACATTTGGAAACAATATATATAACAGTAAGGTACTCCAAATTTGTGATCAATAATTCCACAATTTTACCATCATGATATCATACCAAAGTGGTTGTCCCACTTCAGTAAACTAACCATCAACACATGAACCCCTATTCGTGACAACATACAAAACCCAAACATACCCGGATCCTACTCCCAACATCTAACTGTACATGGTTTCCCACAAGCGATCCATGACCGGAGACACGGCTATTCGAATAGATTTATGACTCTGTAGAGTTTGTACAGCTTTACCCACATGATATGAATATCTCTCAATGTCGGCCAATGCACTCTTCTGTAGGAGTGTGACTGAGATATCATAACGAGGCCATTACAATGTCATGTGTTAACTAGCAAACCATCCGAGGCCAATAACCTCATGGCAGGCTATTGTTCGCCTGAACCACGGTTAAACCTCGTTGTGTAAGTAAGTCCTTGTGAAGCTTCTCGCAAACACAAGTGACCCTTAAGGGCAAGTAAGATGGAACTTAACATGCCCCAACTAGATTGACAATACAATGATAACAACAATAATAACAACAATTGTCAATGTAGTTGTGGTTTGATAGCAAACACACTACAAATTAATAAGCCAAACCTTCACCATTAACCCAGCATGTGGTTGCACATGTGACTTGGTTCAACACCACACAGACCGGTCCTTAATCACTCAGATGGGGCTACATGAATTCAAAACAACATCCCAACATTACCCAATCACCCGTCTGAGTCAAAAACATAAAACCCATGCTCAACATGTCCACAAAAACCAAATCCAAGATCTGAACATAATCCTCAATTCCAACATAATTCAATTCAATCTTGGCCGATGAACTAGCTCCATCAACCAATTTCTACTACATCTATTAGCATGACTAAGCATCGTTCCACAAATTACCAAACACCCCCATATAGTATATAATCTTAAGCATCAATGGTAATCTGGTAATCAACTTTCAAATGAATTGAATTTCAGCAAAGAGGATATAACTAAATCTACCCATTTGACATACAAGTACTTGAATTTAAAGCAATGCATAAAATACTTAAAATCAACATAATTGTTATATGAAACTAGTAGGAGCAATATGTTCAAAGGGGGGGATTGCTTGCCTTTGCTGGTGCCACTCTCAATTATCCTCTGGTTGAACTCACGAATATGTCAGAATCGTTGAAAACCTAACGAAAGACGATATTGCAATAAACTCCAAATAAAGATGAAAATATCAAATCATTCAAAATGGCATGAAATTCACACAGTAGATAGAGTATGATTTTAGTTGAAAGTTTTAGTTCAATTGGAGCTCATATGAATTTTCTATACATTTTACAAAGTTAAAGTCACTAATAGACAATTAATTCCATTATCAAAATTTTCTACAACAGAAACATATTTCAAACCTATTCCAATTTAAAGTATGGTAAAACTTAAAACTAACAAAATTAATTTCACTTGATTTTGAGTTAAGATGAATTACTTATGAATTTTTGAAGCTTAAACCATTTTTTAGTGTAAAAGTAATCCATTTTGGAATTTCTAATCGAATTAACTACTTTTTGCACTCAGGTTTACCTAGCCGCAGCCGCTTACATGTGGGACCCAGTGCACAGTGCTAGCCCACTCCATGCGCACTGTTCACTTAATGCACCGAGCCCGCATGTCAGCATCATAGGGTTAAACTGGTTTAATTATCTCTCGTTTTCTACTTATGGGACCCGCCCGTCAGTGAAATGCCTCAATGATTAGACAATAGTTAACGACTACTTAAGGCTAATCTGACACTGATTGGCTAATGATGGAACTACAGTAACGGTCAGCTATCCCAACAACAGAGCATTTTACTCCCGAGCGCTTGCCCGGCGGCTCGCCGGCACGGTGGTCCACGACAACGTGAACTAAGGGAAGAAATTGTTTGACAAAAGCCATGCGGTCCTACAGGTGGCCGAAACATGGCCGGCGAGGAGCTCTAGCGGCAGCGTGACAATGAGATGCGGCGGCGCAACTACGACACAAACAAAATCGTCGATTCGACAGCGCATTAAGCAAATACAAGTATGCTTATGCTCCTACGAGGTATATAGAAGCTACCCGAACCAAGTTAATGACCAAGGGTACAAAGAGGAGCTCCGGTGACGATTGACCAACGGCGGCAAATGAAGCTTCATGTCGACACGGCAACCTGAGCAAAGAATCAAGAAATGTATGATACGGAAAGGTTACATGGACCCATAAGATGGTAATACCAAAAGGAATTGAAACATGACCCACCAGGTCAGAGATGGAGACAAAGGAGGTAGTTTTGACCAGAAAATAAAAAACTTCAAAATCTAACAGTCCTTTGTATTATTAAGGGAATTGATTGAGGGGTTTTGTTTCCAACATCAAAGGACAAGAGATGACACACTTAATCAAGGGTAGAACTCACCGGACAAGGAGATTACGTGGGGATGGAACTTAGAGCGCGCTCGGGGCCAACCGAAGGACAACCTCGTGGTCTGGGAGCTATGCACCAAGATAAGAGCTCAAATTAGTAGGAGGTACACGGCATAGAAAGAGTAGAAGAACGGCACAAGAATGAAGGACTCAACTTCAGAGAGGAAAAAGAAATGGCAATCTCATCTACTCAGCCGAGAGAGAAGAAACAGATTTTTAAGGGGTTACAACGACAGATCAGCCACGGTGTTAACTCGTGATGGCTTGGGGTTGGTTGACGGTGGCGGCGACGAAACGCCATGAGTTTGCATGCACGGAAGCGGCCGATGCAACGACACCTCAAGGCCACCTTGCTCTGGAGCTTGGAGCTTCTCAGCGACATGGAGGTGACAACGTTGTCAAGTAGGACCGGGTCATCAACGGGTGAGCGAAGCAGCACAGTCAAGTCGGCGCGAGTGAGTTGGTTCGGTCCTATCAAATCAATTGAGTTGGGCTCGGTCGCTACAGTTCGAATGGGTTAGGTTAGGTCTGATTAGTTGACCGAATAGAATTCAAACATTTCTAGTTTGACCAGTGAGTTAAAAATAACAATAAATTTATAAAAATCTGAAATTTTTCAAGAAGGTTACTGGAAGGATATAAAATCTAAATAAATTTTCTAAACACACAGTTCTAGATTTATTTGCTTGATTTAAAATCCTTTACTGACGATGTTTATGATTTGAACTTAGGTTTTTATTCATGTCAAGTTGATCCCTCAAAATTTGATAAAAATAATATTAAGTCATGATAATTAATCTAGTATTTGAATAAATTATTTTCTAGGGTTCTTTACAAGCATTAACTTCAGTTTTCTTTTGGAGTTTCCTTTTTTGTTATAAGTTTGACTTGAACTTGAAATTTTCAAATGCAACAATTTGTGCATATACTCCAAAAATTCCACGTATGCTCATGAGGTGCACCTAAATTCCATTTAATAAAAATGGTGCTATGACATTGGGGCTCGCGCGGGCAAGGATGGGCGCGGGAGAGGATGGTGATGCGACAGGGACAGGTGGCCGGTGGAAACCGGCGGCGAGGCGGTCAAAAACGGTGGGCGGTATGGTGACGTGCTCGCGGTGCAGCGCTGGCCCTCAGCGCCGAGGTGGAAGAAGGGTGCTGCGATGGGGGCCCACCGTTCAGTGAGGGTGAGAGGTGAGTTAGGTTTAGGAATTTTTATTTATCTGCTGATTTTATTTACTGGTCAAACGAAGTCCAAATTTAATGAAAATTTTTGTATAGGCTTCTGACCTTATGTATTTGTTCCTGCAAATTTTCCAGAGGTTAATACTTTCTGTGAATTTCTCTAAAATTTGAACAAGGTTCTGTTCTTATGTAATTGTAATTATTTTTCTTAACAAGATTTCATATAAAAAGTTTCGGTGAATTGTTTCTGGGATAATATGTCCGAAATAATTCTCTTATTAAATATTTTTACTTTGTTTCATATATTTCCTTTTTAGCACCTATTTGTTTGTAATTCGAGTTTTGCTTTTAAATTCCAAAACCAATTTCAACATGGTATATTTTATATGCAAATGATCAAAGTAATTTCTCTAATATATTTATATTACATACTCCCAGAATCCAGATTATGGGATGTTACAATGGCATTCGAGTAAGACAACATCTGGCCGTTCGTCCCACGGTCCTACGCCCTGTAGAGCTCGACTTGTAGCTCCCAACGCTTGCGGCCGACAGGCGACATCGACGCACTTAGCACCGGGCTCGACGGCGGCGCTACGTCCCTCTGTGTGGCCGCCTCCTCCTCCAGCCAGTGCATGAAGTAGTAGTTGCAGACACTGATCCGCTCGCCGTCCTCCCGGGGGCCGTCCCATGAGGCACGCGGCACAGAGTTGGCCGTGCACCGAGGAGAACACGTGGACGCAGCATTGCAAGCATCCCGTTCCAAATTTTTGCGTCTTTATCCTACTCTGTGATGAGTGTACCAAAAAGTTCACACAACCACCCAAGCCAGTGAGATGTTGCGCGCTCACTGGGCAAGGCATATAAGGGAATCAGGGGTAGGTTGCTAGAGGAGAGTTCGAGGAAGAGGAGAATCGATGAAGAACCAGACACAGGAGATATAAGGTCATGTACAATTGATTTATATTAGTTGTTTATAGTATCTGTTACGTAGGATTTAAACTGATGTTGATAAAAAAAATATAGAGAGAGAAATATACCGTCTATAATCATGTAGTCGACTGTATCATCAGAACCAAGGAAAGCATTAAAAGATTGTATATTATCTATAATCCTGTAGCAGACTGTATCACCACAACTCATTGTATGAGCTGTCTTTAGTGATATCTACAGATAACATATAGAGTTATTATAGATAACAACTGTCTCTACCATTATATATGCTCTAATACGCACTTCATTGTCTGATCCCAATGGTGTACAAGGTATTGTTATTTATAGAGTTGTCTCTCCCTCACACTCACTTGTAGACTACCCCACAGGCAATAGGACCCCTTTGCACTGCCTTGAGAGACCCAGCAGTCATTCTACTACACTTGTACATGAGAAGGTGGTGCAGAAAATTCTACCAACCCTATCATCTTTATACTTTTATTAGACCTTATCACTTTCACGACACGTGGCAGAAAAAATCAACAATGTTTTTGTATGACCACGTGTCATGATTGAAAATGGTCCAAATATGGATCTAAATTTGAGGTCTGATAAGATTTAAGGCTGCTCCCAATGGCAGTATCTTAGTGTAGTTTTTTAGTGTATAAGGAGTGTTAGAATACTATCTTTTCAATGCATAGTTTCTTATGGTATAGTATCTTAGGCTGTTTCATTTAATTACATGCATGACTATACAATAAATGTTACGCGTTGGATTTCGAGCCCAAACTGGTATCTAAATTAGATACTAGAGTACTATCTCTCCTCATTAACTATGGTGCCACGTCATCAATTTACCTACATGGCATGCTTAAGATACTAGCTAAGGTGGAGCATTGGGAGCAGCCTAATTCCGATTTGCACAGTCATTTACACTCGTGGGTATCTTTATGAAACCTCCATAACTAGGAGTATAGGAAGGTTTCTGTGGGTGCTCGATTACTGTGGCACTTTTGCAGTAATAACATTGCCCTTTGCTAAACTAAATAATACTGAGTTATTCTTGATCCTATGGTTTCTTGCTATGTATGGAAGCTTTAGTCACCAAGCTATCCAGGATTATATATATTAGGATCTAACTAGGCTTCACTGTCCAACTGGAATATTCTTTACCGAAAGCAACATGAAAGGTCTAACTCTGTGGCGTCTCAAGAATACGAGAAATAAATAAGATGCCCATATATGTGAAAGTAACTCAACTTTATATAGGAATTACCGATAATTGCCTGCTAAAATTTATGCTAAATTGACCGCATATTTCAATGTTTTGAAACCAGTCAAATTCATTCACATCTTTAATTAAACTATTTTCTATAACGGTGGATATTGCACTCCAATTGTTGTTACACTATCAGGGTGCATAAGATTCTGATAATGAGGACTCCGAAGAATAGACCAATGATCGAATAATAGGCGATTGTGTAGGTCTGTAAGGTTCATTTATTTTCTTGGCTCATCAGCTAGCATAATTACTAGGTAATTGCATACATGCTTTCATTCATTAGTGAACTGATCATCTCCATAGTTCATACACCATTAAAATGCCATCTAACCGGTGACAAAACTTAGTAGTCCGAAAGCCACACATGGGGATGGCGGCGGTTTTAAATATTCACCACCGAACTATATCCAGCAAGCATTCACAGGGAGGAGTCAGGACCTGGCTTGGTTGGAGAAAGACAAATCTCAATAGCGACCGGTTTCAGTGTGCCAGCTTGGGTCAGGAAGAAGATCGTCCGGGTTGGACACAACTGAAGGGAGGATCGTTAAATAAAAAAAAGGAAATAAACCACTTATGCAAAACAGTAATTAATGCATTCTTTTGATGTTATGAATATTATAGAACATATGCTGATATGCATATAATTTACGCAAGCTTCTTCTGCACATATACACACACTTTGCCCAAAGTCCCAAACTTACATGTAATGTCAAATTACAACACAAAAAACAAGGTATTTCCATCAACTGTCAGACATCCCTAAAGCTCAAACCAACTTGCGAAATTGCTCAAATCTTTTCCTCACATCAAGATGATGACTTCACTAATCAAAGCTCTAAATTGCTAAGTGCTGACAATAATAGTCTCAGGAAGCAATGAAGCAATTTAGACAGATTGAAGTTCTCTCTCTACCTCCTGATTCCTGTGATCCTTCTCTACGTTAACTTGTCCCGGTTCCCCTCTTAAAGCACACTGCAAACCTGAAGCAGGCGCAGATATATCTAGTGCTAGCTAATGCATGACCTGCCTGCACCAATGAAGCAATGAAGCAAAAACGAAAGATTTTTCCTTGATCCTACCTTCCCCAGGAGTCGGTGAAACTGAAGCACCCGTAGTCACTCCCCGTCCTGCTTCGGCGCCACCATCCACACCACTGCCAACCTCCACTGCCGCTTGTGCCGCCGCTGCGCAGGGCCGCAGCCACGGATGCCGCAAGATTTGCAGGCGGCAGAGGAGGTTCAGGCAAGTGGGACTGACGGGGAGGACAGCCGGTGGGAGACTGGGAGACTTACGTGCAGTGCGTGGCCTTTTGTTGCGCCGCCGCCGCCTGGAGAGAAAAATTGGAGAGGAGGCGAAAGGGGATGAGGGAGACAGGACGTTAGGGTATGCGGAGTTAGGGCCTTACGGGTTCCATTCCTGGGCCGGATGGCTTGTTTGGGCCGGCACCAATTCAAATGTTGGCGTTTTTTTTTAACGAGATGAATTGTTTATCGGAGGGGGACGAAAGCAGCGAAATTTCCGAATTTTCTGTGAAATTTCGACGAAATTGTGAACCCTGATTCATACACCATTAAAATGCCATGTAACCGGTGACAAAACTCAGTAGTAGTCTCGAAGCCACACATGGGGATGGCGGCGGTTTTAAATATTCTCCACCGAACTATATAGCCAGCAAACACACAGAATTGGAATCAAATTACAATTACCACATACATATCCATATAGGTAGATAGATTTAACACACAGGTGACAGGACTCACTTGCAACATAAGCTAGAGTAGGTAGCTATACATCAGCGACTTGGCCTTCTGGGGATATATATATATACATGTGTTATCTACTTACCCTGGCGTTCGTATACGTTGGAGCATGATGCGGAGGAGGTGCTGGTGGGTAGTCCGCCGGCGGTGGAGTTCTCTTACAGCAGCTGAGCCGAAAGTCGCAGGACACGCCTAGGCAGGAGAGGCCGCACGCTGAGTTTCCCATCACAACCCTACCACTCTCTCTATGCTAATTGATCGATGGCTTCCACGGCGATCGATTCTTGGAAATCTCTCTCGCTCTGTGTGTGTGTGGGGCTGCGTGTTGGACATGTACTCACTATAAGTTGATCAAGGCTGAAGGGAATATGTCCTCATGGTTTAAAGTGGTCTCTTGAAGACTACTACTAGCTAACCCACTAGGTACATAACCCAAAAGGATCATTCCTCATTGCAAATTAATTAAGGCCATGCAATCATCACTGCTTGTCTGCATAGAATCGATTCTGGCCGACCGGTGGACGTTCATGCGGTATCAGATTCTTCCTTGACAATTGGATTGTGAGAAAACTTGTGATATCCCAAAAGTTACAACATCTTGTACTTATTTGCGAAGTACACTAATTAAACTTGTGATATCACAAAAGTTTTTTTAAAAAGACCAAGTGATTTGAATATTAAGGCACTGGAAAGGCTGCTGTCCAGAAATTAGTTGCCAATGTTCGCAGTTGTGTTAATTGGCATATTAAGCTTAGTAGATGCTCAAATTAAATTGTGGCGACAACTAGGAAAAGTGAGATAATTTCCATTAGTTCCCATAAGTGGTATGGTTTGCCACATTTTGTATGGTGACAAATAGATACAAAATTGTTAAGCTTTTTGTCAAGTAATGCAACAGGTTGACCTTGGAGGTTGAAAACAGGGGTTTAGAAGACCTAATTAGGAAATTTGCATAACTAGGAAAATGTGAAAATTTTTAAGTAGATTCTAGAATACATATGGTTTGTTATGTTTGGATTCCACAATTGAAAGTTAAGGTAGTTTGATCACTTGGACATGGGTGAATTGTCCAGTGAAGGAGGGATTGATTAGGTTGGGTTGCGCGTAGGAGCAATGTCAGTCTATTTTTCGCATTTGTATCATTGTCGCATGCTTTGAGGTGAGTATTGATGTTGTCCAGAAGGTGTTCTTTCGGGTTTGGTGCCGTCTCCGCATTGTTCCATTTTTTGTGGTTAAAAGACAAGTACATGGTAGAGCAGTAGACATTGGTTTGTGTGTTACTTGTGCTTAATAATTGATGTACCGTGTCATCTCTATATTTTATCCATGTTCGTAGAATGTTTATATGATGACGATAATAGGATAATAGGATATTTGATGAGGCCCGGGTGCATCTACTATGGTAGTAAATATCCCTAAGTTGCATGTGTGTACTAAACCTCATGTTGAGTCTATTTTGCATCAAAGGAGAAAGAAACAAAAACTAGGTTCGGCCAAGAGCAAGGAGAGAGAGGCACTACTACAGAAAAGGTCTTCATAGATGGTTTCATGAGCCGTCTGAGTTTATGGGTCAGCAATGACATGAGGTCATCACAGACGGTTTTCGAACTGTAACGTTCTCAAAACCTCTAAGATAGTTTAGCTAAGCATCTCATGATCATGTGTGTAAATTATGGAACAATTTCAAATTTCTGTTGTTTGTAATAAAGTTTACTTAAAATTTAAAACTTTTAACTTGAATTTAAGCTTCTATTTGATTCTAGAGAAAGGTGTGTATAAAAGTTGTTGGCAACAATTTATTTAAATATGTTGGACCGAAAAGGCAACTAGAAGGGAGGTAAATAGGAGCACAATCTTTTTTTCATCTTGATCGAATTCAATACGATTTTCACTCCAATAGCTATAAAAGCTATGAAGATCAATATACAAGCACAGTGGAAGACTTGTATTGAATCCAATCAAAACCCCGAAGCAAATAGACCAAAAACATAAAAACTCAAAACCTAAATGAGTTAGGCGGTCTGACCTCCAACTAGAAATCGGTCTGACTTCTCAATACATGGCGGTCAGACCTCCAGGCCAATGAACAGTGAAATCAGTCCAAACTCAAAATCACAAATTGGTCTAACTTTTGATCCGTGACTCTAAACCTTACCAAATTTGAAACATACCTTCCTAAGGATGTCAAGAACCTATTTCAATCAACGATCGTGAAGATCGTTGCCAAAGTTCCAACATTTCTCTGTTTGAGTTAAGGTTGCTCTAAAATCGAGCAAAAATCAAAATATGATCTAGAAACTTGCTCGTGGGGGATTGATGATCAAGATGATCCTAGATGTATTCCCACATGTCGCAGCAGGCTAAATCTAGGCCAGAAACCAAAGAAAAACTTGCGGATCAAAGAAAGACCCAAAATCACAAAATAGAGAGCAAGAACACAAAGAGACTCATCTTGTGAAATCTTTCTTTGGATTGATTTGATATGGTGTTGGTTTACAGCCACTGCATCCAGGAGGACAAAGACTCAACATATGAGCACGAAATCAAATCCAACTCTCTAAAACCCTAACCTTCTACTTTCCTCTCTAAGCCCTAAAAACAAACTAGGGTTTTACTTAGCCAAAGGGTTGAGAGGTGCTGGCCAGCACCCTCTTCTATTTATAGTAGAAGCTAGTTTCTAGAAGAGTAAGCCCTAATGGGCACCCGTTAAGCCCACACACAAACGGGTTTCACTTACGCACGTATTTTAAGCGCCGTCTTCATCTCCTCTTGACCTAATCCGCTTCTCCTTGCACCGTCTTGCACCACGGGTTGGCAAAAGGTCACCAAGGTGGTATTTAGGTGAAATTACCAAAATACCCCTTCTCGATCTTTTTCAAAGACCGAGTCCAATCTTCATGAAGCACGTCCATGATTCGCCACGTGTAGGTTAATCAACGGCTCTCTTCATGTCGGCAAGTCTCTCCCATTCGGCTCCCATCGAAACCACCATGGCACTTGCACCGACCCCCGTGTCGCTTGATCCAACCCGTCGTACCGAACTGCCCATTCGATCACCATTGTCTTTTTTGCGCCATGCTTGACTCCATTGACTTCACCCAACATCCCCGATCGTTTTGGACCTCAGCTCTCCAAGCTTAGTCCCATCATCCTCGCCGTTGACCTCCAAGCAACCTGCACAACAATAGACAAAGAAATCGATTCCGGGAACAAGTTCTTCTCAATTTGACCCACGTTAGTCAAAACATGTATCATGCAACACATATGCACTGAAACCCATGAATATGATCTAACCAAACAAACATCGCCACCGAGTTGGCCGATGAACAAGTCAAAACCGGTATGGCCGCCACCCTTGGCTTGGTCTCGATCGCCTCTAGCCTCCTCGGCACACTGTTGGTGGTCGACCGCCACCGACTTAGCCAAATTTCCTCCCTGAAAATCTGAAACCTACTGGAATTTTCAAACCAATAGAACTTTTGACTCAAAGCCCCAAAAATTATGAGACCAAGTGTAGTAGAATCTCCTCTCTTGTCTACACCCTCTATTTTTGGCCCTGCTCCAAAATCCAAAATCTCTTAATGGCCGGTCAGACCGCTGCCCAAAGGCCGGTCTGACCGCCAGCCAGTTCACCCGAAGCATTACCGATCTGACAGCCAGTTTGGTCGGTCGACCTCCTACAGGCAGGTCGCCAGATTGAACAACAAAGGCGAGACCGATCATGGCTTGACAGCACTTGAACTCCACCGAAAGCGAGTGATTCGACAAACCTTCAATGTCATTGCCAATTGTATCATCATCCTAAGATCGTGAGCATATCCCCATGATATCCACAAAATACTATATTATTTATCATGAATTAATATAACTTTTTTCACATTTTTAGAAGTTAAATGGACCTCACCAAAATCCAAACCAATTCACTAATGTAGATCTGAAAAAGGAATTAATTCTGACCAATGGAGTATTAACAGTGCCTGAATTAAATTTTCCTAAGTTCTATTTGAGTCTCGGAGCACTCACAAAAAGTTTCAGAATTTTTAGAAATTATTTACTATTTTAAACTGCAAGATCAAACTTGTTTCTTTTCGGTCAAAATTAAATCAAAACTCAAACTGACCGAAACCCAACTCCGACCGGACCCAAGCTGAATTAATTCGATCACACCAACTAACTTTGATCCGAGTCAGACTCTGACTCAACCACTCAACCGCGCCACTTTTCTTCAGTCCCTGACGAGCGGGCCCCGCATGTCAGCTTCGTCGTCTTCTTCACCGCTCGGCAAAGCGCGTTGTCGACGCACATGCTCACCACAACGCTCTCGATCGCCACCTCTTGCTTCTTCGACCGCCTTCGAAGCATCACCTATACCTCATCTATTCCGTGAGCCAATCCACTCTCTCCCTTTCACAATCTTTCGCCCTCTCCGACCACTTCTTTGTCTCTGCCGAGGAAGAAGACAAAGGGAGGAAAGCCGCCTCGATGCCGCACTCGCGTCCACGACACCGTCGCTGGACTCTACTCACAACTCCGTGCTCATTTTTGCTGGTCCGAGACCTTGTCGTCTACGGAGTCGTCGGGAACACCATCTTCATTCTCGCCTCCGATGGCCATGGCCGCATAGCTCATCGATGCTCCGGTTAGTTATGCTCTACACCATCTTGTCCCTTGAGGTCGCAACGTCCCACTGAGTCTTCTGGTGAAGTTAATTGGCTTTTAGTGCAACACCGAGGCTATGCGACCCCTTCTTCTCCGACTTCGGTCAATCATCGCCGTCGCTATTCAGGTCGCCTTTGTCATCCATCATCATCGTCATCATGTGTGCCGCGTTCCTGGAGACGAAGCGATCACAACGCGCACCTTCCCAAGTCTCTAGAAGTTCGTAGCAGCTTGGCCTTGAGCACTATCCGTTCGGCTCCGCCTCCGACCATCGCAAGCTCAACGCCGGCAACCTTTGGACTCCACACCTCATCGGACGAGTTCGCGAGGACCTTGCGCATCTAGACGTGATGATCCTGAGCTTAGAGCACCCCTCCTTCGCCGAATCACCATCCTCGCCGTGCTCCCTCATGCACGGGAGCTCTGACAGGCCGCCGGCATGTTAGGGTAAACCCTGTCATTAGCTTTTAATTGATTTCGGTTAATGGGTATATGACGTGTAGGCCCTACCGGGGTTAAACGTGATTAGAAATCTAATTAAAAACCTGTTTAACCCTCTGTGCCAATGACATGTGGGCCTAGATACTTAAGTGCATAGTAACCTTGGGCCGGTGGACCGCGTGTGGACTAGGGTCCATGCACTGTTCGCATGGACCTAGCCACTGACTCGTGGGTTTCGCATGGCCTTTGACTGGGCCAAAATTGACCTGGTCAATCCTTGCCTCAGGCCCCACCTGTCATTCACTATGACTAGCTGAAAACACATGTAAAAAGTATTTAATTCTTTTAAAAATTCTGAAATAAATTAAACTTGCACGAAAAATTCAAATAACTTAGAAAATTCATAACTAATTCAAATTAACTCAAATTTGAGTGAAACCAATTTTGTTGGTTCTCATTTCTAATGTAATTTTAAATGGAATAGTTTTGAAAGATGTTTCTATCCCAGAAAATTTCGGAAGACAAACTAATGTCTAAAATGAATTAGTTTTACACTAGAAATTGAATTAAACTTCAAAAATTCATAAGTGTTTCATTTTAATTCCAAATCGAGTGAAATTAATTTTATTAGTTTCCATTTTTACAGTACTTTAACTTGGAATAAGTTTGAATCATGTTACTGTCACCAAATTTTTTTTATATTTGAACTAATTGTACATTAATGTCTTTAACTTTGAAAATTTCATAGAAAATCCGAATGAACTCCAATTAAACTAAAATTTTCACCAAAATTCACCTAAAATCACACTATATCCGCTGTGTGAATTTAGTGCAATTTTGGATGTTTTGAATTTTTGGTCTTATTTGGCATTTATTGCAATATCGTCTTTCGTTAGGTTAACGATTCTGACGTATTCATGTGTTTATCTGAGGGTGAACAAGTGGTATCAGCAAAGGCAAGCAATCCCCTCTTTAACCATATTTGCTCCTACTAATTTCAATAAAATGTTTATATTGATTTTAAGTATTCTATCCATTGCTTTAAATTCAAATATTCGTATGTCAATTGGGTAGATGTAGCTATGTCCTCTTTGCTGCATTTCCCGTCCTTTGAAAGTTGAATACCTGGTTACCATTGATACTTAACGTTATACATGATATGGGGGTGTTTTGTGATGTTTAGAACGATGCTTCGCCATGCTGGTAGTTATAGTCGAAAGTGGTTGATGGAGCTAGTCCATCAGCCGAGATGAATCAAATATATTTTCAGAACTTGAGGATTGTAATCAGATCTTCGAATCTGATTTTTGTGGACACTTTGAGCATAGGGTTCTTTATATTTTAACTTGGACAGGTGTAGGGTGATAATGAGAGGTTGTTCTGGAATTGTGTAGCCCCGTTTGAGTGATTAAGGACCGGTCTGTCTGGTGTTGAACTAAGCCTTACGTGCAACCACATGCTGGGTTAATAGCAAAGACTTTGCTTATTAATTTGTCATCTGTTATCTATCAAACCACAACTAGATTGACAAGTATTGTTGTTGTTATTATTTATGTTGTTTTGTCAATCTAGTGGGGGCATGTGACTGCCCTTAAGGGTCGCTTGCGTTTGCAGGTAGCATCGTAAGGACTTACTTACACAACGAGGTGTAATTATAGTTCAGGCGAATGATAACCTGCTATGGTGTGTATCCTCGGGTGGTTTAATAGTGAGCACATGGTATTGTAATGGCCTCGTTATGATATCTCAGTCACACTCCAAAGGAAGAGTGTGTTGGCCGACATTGAGAGATATTCATATCGTGTGGGTAAAGCTGTACAAACTCTGTAGAGTCATAAATCTATTCGAATAGCCATGTCCCCAGTCATGGACATCGCTTGTGGGAGACCATGCACAGTCAGATGTTGGGAATAGGATCAGGGTATGTTGGGATTGGTATGTTGTCACGAATAGGAAGTTCGTGTGTTGATGGTTAGTTTACGAGAGTGGGACAACCACTTTGGGTATGATATCATGATGGTAAAATTTTGGAAATATTGATCATGAATCGAAGCACTTACTATTATACATATTGTTTCTAAATGTTTGTCAAAATTGGCAATTTAAAGCTATACCAGTTATCTCATCCAACAATTTGCTTTGTGCTGAAAATGAACCATTTTAGTTCTCCTTTGATACTTGAATGCATCTACGATATTTCTTTTGCTTGTATGACTTGCGAGTACAACTTTGTATTTGTGAGAATCTAGAAAATCAAACTAAACTAAAACAATGATAATCAGTAATTAGCAGTGAATTAAAATTTTCCAAGCACGAACAATGCATAACTTCAGACAAATATTAATCACATCGCCAAACAATTTCACATAAGATAGTATTATCAATAGTTCATCAACAACATTTTACAATATAGGATTTGCCAAAAGAATAAATCACCGATATAATCTCAGAAACATTTGCAAGAATTCATCACAAGCAGAAATAAAACATTAATACAATTCAAAGTCAATTACAAAGAAAGCAAGTAACATTAATTCAATCTCCAAATTGATCACCATACGAATTCCTTACAAACAAAAGTAATTTATTACAAACTTCAAATTTATTACAAGATTGATTTACAACAAATCCAAATATAAATTACAGCATTTAATTAAAGACCAATCTAAATTCTGCATGCATATTGCCGAAGCCCTTCCTTCGCTTTGTCCATTAAACATAGTCCATAGAACTATCCCTCGGTGCCCGTCTCCATCGCTCGTCAAGAAGAGCAGAAAGCAGTTAGCAAACCAAGTTGAGAGTAGTAAATAGAAATTAGAATATAGGAGGTTGCTGTCGGATTTCACGAAGTACAGCCAAATTCCCAAACTAACCTAAATTAGCCGGCACCATGATCTTTAGGGTTCCCCAACCCACCTCAGTCAGTTGGCACCCTGATCATCAAAATACCAGACCAACCTAGGTTAATTAGCATCGTATCACTTCATGGGTCTCCTCATTCAGCGTTATTAAAACCCAACACTCACATCTGCAAAGTATAATAACCAAAACACCCATTTGGACCAAAAAGCCCTTGAGCTCTCAGTGCAATGGAAGGGGGTTATGGATAAGAACAAGAGCAAACTGGTCATGTGCTTGGGCAGGAGAGTGCCCAACCGAAGCCACCTCCCCATAAAGCCTACCATTCACACAGCCACACCCCTACCCCTATTTCATTCTTGCACAACCGAAGCCACCACTCCCATTGCAAAGCAAACTTCACAAACCACATTTCATTCCACACCAGCACAACCACAGCCAGCCAAGCAAGCAAACCAACACCCCACCATTCCATTCCCAACCGAGAGCACAAGCAAAAGCCACTGCCAGCACCCCCAACACACCACCCACCCACTGCCCTCCAGGAGCAAGCACAAGCCAACATCACCACCACCCCCACACCCCACAAAGAAAACCACCAGAGAAGAATAGCATAGGTGAAGGGGAAGACCGGCAGAGCCAGGACGACAGGAGGCGACCCACAACCAATAACGACCACTAGAGATCAAGCCGAGTCGACAAGCACAAGGCGCAATAGAAGGGACCAGCAAGAACCACCCAAGAGCACCACCGCGACCATACCACTGCTGTCCCATTTCCAACACGAACTCAACAAGGTAAACCATCATTGCCCCCATATTCCTTTTTCCCCATCCAAAAATCCACCATATAAACTAACCCATGCAACAATAGCCCTCAGTAGCATTTCATCCATTCAAGCACATCACAGAGCAAGGGGATGGATCAGGGAGTAGAGAGGAAGGAGGTTATACCTCAATGCAAAATGCCACCACAACAGCAACTCACCCCATCATCTCCTTCTTGCATGCTTGAGCATTAGTGAACCCACCTCCATTTCTTTTACCTTGTGTAATCAACAGAGCAACCAACATCAGTAAAAGGAATCAATACTCACAACCTAAACCAAATTAAAAGAAGGGGAAACAAGGGGGGAGGAGTACGGGTCGATGGAGCCATGGAGCTGGGCCAGGCTAGAGGCACTGACGCGCAGTAGAGGGCGTGGGGGCAAGCTGAGAGCCGGGAGCCAAGGGCGTGCCAGCCAAGCCGAGTAGGAGGATGCCGCGGGTAGAGGCGGCCAAGCCAGCGACAGGGAGGAGCTGGCCGAGCCGGGCTTAGGGAGAAGGAAGCCTGTTAGGGGGAGGAGGAGCGGACCAAGCCAAGCGCGCCGATAGCCGAGTAGGAGGATGTCATGGGTAAAGGCCCAAGCCGGCGACAGAGGAGGAGCTCTGATTGGGGGGGAGCAGGAAGCGCCTGTGGGAGGAGGAGCCGGACCGGGAGCCAGAGCCCAAAGGGAGCAGTGCCATGAGGATCCTCAGCCAAAGGAAGAACCAAGAGCGAAATAGAATGGGGGATTGGGAGAGAGAAATGAAGAAAGGAAGAGAAAACCAAAGGGTCTGGTAGATGTGTGTGTCGGCCGGAGCTTGGGGATAAGGTGGTATTAAAATAAAGAAATGAAGGGATAAGGTGGAGAGAGAAAGCAATAAAACATAGTAATAAATAAAAATTTATTAATAAAAAGAGAAAATGCATGCGAAGCAAACCTATAATTTTAGACGAATCGTCAAAATATTGGACTTATAAACTCTGTACAAATAAATCACAATAGACTGACCGATAGCAAATAAAAATAGAAAAGTGTGTATATAAATTAATCTGAGACCTCAGATTGAGTTAGTCACCGATAGAACTCCCACATTAAATAAATAAATAGTATGGTGCATTAGAAATAATTCAACCAAGTTAAAATAATTAGATAAATCAACCCCGGGTCTATTTAGGGAATTAAATAAATGCGCACGCCCTTGAATAAAATCAATTAGGCGTGTTTGCGCAAATAAAATTTAATAAACATAGTTGCATACAAGTACTGGTAGTGTGTTATTTTTGTGCGATAAACCACGAGTTTTCACAACCTCAACCCTAGAGCGAATAGACTGTAGAACGACCACACTTGGGGAGTGCTAACTTAGCCAAGAATCCGAAAATTATTATCAAATTAAAATATGCTAACAAAAGAAGATGCACTAACATTATATACACTTACTATCACTCAAAATCAACTAAGTATTTATTTATATATTATTTGTGCTGTCGCATTGCTACAGAGGATGAACCCACACAAACCAGAGTAGCTGATCAAGGATTCGTCGACACTGACCTTTTCTACAATTCCAAAGGCAAGCTATCCTCTTGAACATAAATATGGTTATATTAAATTGTTTCTCACAATTCAAATCAAATGATTGAGATCAAGATGAAAGAGATGAGAAAGATGAAAGGGATATGATAAAGAGAATTATATGGCTGGTAAAGGGGGCCCATGGTAGGATAGAGATAAGGAAAAAGGTGGGAACCATTTACATATGGTTAATATATAAGGACCAACAAAACTCTTACTCGGTTACAGGTCGTATTTAAGTGCCAACCATTTTTCCGTTTCAACAGGCAGAAAATGCTACATTGTTATGTAATTATTTTCTCCACATTGGGTAAGTAATATGTGTGAAGGTGATGGAGGAACCCAAAACCGTGAGGAGGGACCGGAAGTGGGGGATCCAAGGCACTATAGCGCTAAGGTGGAGTGTTGGGTGCAGGATAGAAGCTGCCCCAACCAACTTTGCTAGAACTCAGTAGATGACAAGGTCAACACCGTGACAAGGTCAGCACCGACGGAAAGTAATGAGTGGAGAAAATTAATCACGTAACCTGGAAAACATTCTGTATTCTGAACTCGAAGTCGCATCAAAGGAAATGTGGTGGACTCAGTTCAAAAAGAGTTCACAGTAGCTATGGGTAAAGTGGTACAAGCCTGCGTAGTGCTAAATATAATCATGAATTCATGCCACTCTCCTGGATTGGAGTCTACAGGAACCACTAGGGGTCTATCTTCCCTCTGAGTGACAAGTAGTGTTTTCAGTATTAAAATCTACCACTTAATGTTTTAACGAGTTGTTATTTTCAGAAAAGAGATGATATAGAAAATGTGATAATAAACAAAGATAAGTCATACAGTGTATCTTTTGCTATTAATGCTTGCTTAGTACTTTTGTACTCAACCTTGTTAGTATTCTCCTTTGTAGATCCTAGTCCGACCGGGAATTATCCCGAGTGGGACGAAGGACACGCAGGTACCGAAGAGGCCGCAAGAGGCGAGGGTGTTGACTACGAGGACCAGGGTGAGATGGGAAACTTTTCAACAAATGGGATGAGTTGAAGATTGATGGAGCAAGGAAAGGCAAGCGAAGGGACTTGGTCCCATTTTTGCAGTTGTAAATTACTATTTGTAAGAACCATAGCCTTGCGTGGCTAACTGGAATAAAAATACAGTTTCTATCTTATTGTTCTGCTACGTTGACTCTGGTAAGGCTTACTATTCGTTGGAGTGGTGTTCTACTGGGCAAACGAATAGTAATCTGTATGCTTAAGTGTGATTACCCTCGGAGTAATGACACGGGGCGTCATAGTATTCAATCGGATTGTCCACATGTTCATGTGAGAACGGTAGACGCATCGGCTTTAATCCCATTCCGTTGCCCTATGGGTTATGGCACACCATTGGAAAGGTTGTTTCAGTTTATTTGTCATTCTATTCTCATTTATTTAATGTTCTTTCGCTGTTGATTTTAGTTTGTCAAATTTGATTTGGCCGGTCGGCCGAGCGATGTAAAATGCTCATGTAGAGCTAGTTTCCATTCCCTAGCTCCTGAATAGTATGTTGTTATATTCGACTCATGTATGCATGTGATATAATGTTGTTTGGATATATGCATGTTAGCAGCTAATCCTTGGGAGCTAACATGAGATGCATATCCGGCTAAACGAAATCATTTTCGTTTCTTATTAAGGGTTGTGTCTCCGACGCAATCACTTGACATGAAATGGGATTGATTTCGGGGTCCCCACACGAATCGTCTATGATGCATACTATTATAGACGGTTATTAACACAGAACTGTCTATGATATTTGATTATCACAGACGGTTTGTAGATAAAACCGTCTGTGATATCTGTTGTATCACAGACAGTTTGTAGATAAAATCGTCTATGATAGTTGATGTCTCTATAAAGTCTCCAAGTAGTGGCTGATGTGCCTTTAAAACCAGCTTCATATATATCTCTATCGGTCTCTGAAACCGAAATAAATCCTATCCGTCGGACTTGCCATCTTTATTCATTTAATCTTGCCACAAGTTATTGGCCTATAAATAATCATCAGAAGGGCAGAACAAAGAAAAATCACTCACAAACTTCTCATCTTTTCTTACTTCCATTTCTTCTTAAAGTTCTCATCTCCATGTCCTTCGAGTAAGAAAAAATTCACGGAACAAATTGACATTTTCGACCACCGCGGAATTAAAGGATAAAATCCATGGATGACTTCAATTAAGGTGGTTGGAAAGTCAGTTTGGTCTATGGATTTGAAGTCTTCAAGAAATTGGTAGAAGATCATATCCCTACGATCAGGTGAGGACTTCACTGTCTCTATGATGTGTAACTTTCAATCGATCACGTGAAGTATTATGCTTTCTTCTGTTGATTGGAAGTTACACATCAAAGACAGTGAAGTTACACATACAGAACAATGTGCTTACCGGATTACATTTCTTCTGCTTTCTTCTACTGGAAATCAGCTTCAATTCGACCACTTTAAAAGATCAATCCCGAGGAACTAGTCAGAATCGACTAACCAGTTGTTTCTCATTACAGACAGTTCCAATAAATAACCGTCTGTGATACTTCACAAACGGTCTTCAACATGAATCGTCTGTGATATTACCTCTTCATAGACAATTTTTAACTGACCCGAAGAACACAGCATTTGGTAAAACCAAAACCGTCTATGATTGTATTTATCTTGTGCTTTTGGTCAATCAGTATATGATGAGGCGTCTAGTATTAGCTTTTTTGTAGTAGTGAGGTAGGCCGAAGGGGGGAGCTTGGGCAGACATGGGAAGACATAAGGACTGAGGGCTTCACATGTTGGAAAGTTTTCAAGAGAATTCGGCCAAGAAAAGTCAAATGAACCAAATTCAAACTTAATTCCGAAATCAATGCATTTTCAGCCTAAGAATCCAAAATGGATTTGGATTGGAGCAATTCCAATTCGGATCTTTCTTTAAAAGAGAAAGTAATTTTGGAATTGCTTGTAATAGGATAGCATAATTTATTTTCACTAACTAGACTAGTTTAAATTTTGAATTAAAGTAGAAGTTTGCAATAGGATTTGGATTCGGATACTATTCACCTCGTGCGCACCGTACACCGACTCGGATATTGTTTACCCCGCTTGCACTATGTTCATTAAAGCTATATATTTAGGGGTAGACCCCCAATTCTAAGCAAATTAGAGTTGAAGAAAATACAAAAAAAAGTCACATGGTTATGTAGCGCATAATGAGTACATGCGTTTCGTAAATTCCCATCTAGGGATTTGTGATTGTGTGAATATTGGAGGGTGACTTTTCTTCCAAGATCCGTGATTCCTTATGGATCATCTCACCAATTCGTAGTATCCTCAATTGCTCATGGTTTGGTGTTGTTCTTCGGGTTTGATTTTGTTTCTCTCTTCAAATTGATTCAACATCAACCAAATATCATTACTTGTTTTGGAGATACACTTGTTCCTCCTTTTTGTCGAACCAAGAACGAGGAAAGTTGGGGTTTTGCTTCAATCAAGATTGAAATACAAGTACCATGAAAGATTGGGCCACATTACACATCAACATCACGTTGATCCATATCATCTTGGTATCAGAGCGTGGTTGATCACGGTACGCTCAATTTTTTTTCTTCTTTGTACTTTGAGGTTGATCATCATGTCAAGAACAAGCAAGCATAGTTCCAATGGTGGATCAAACGAGGAGCCTATGTAAGGTGATACACTATTACCAGACGTACGTGCTCCATTTGATTCTACTACCGGCTATTTTTTGTCGCGAGAAGGTGTTACGCCATCAACTTAAAGCTCAAATCCAAGGGGTGCAACACAAGCTGAACGATCGTCTCAACACGAACGAACGACGTATGACGGAAGGTTTAGACAATCTGAACCTTGCTATCTGTCGCTTGGAGGAGAGGCTACCACCGCCACGAGGATCTAATGTACCGATGCTGCCCCAACCACAACATGGAGGTGCACAACGTGTTGTACGCCATGCTGGAGATGACTTCTATGCTGCTAATTTGGAGGAGGTCATTTTCGATGATCGTAGAGGACATCAACGACATCTACGACGTGATTATTTTGATCGTCGAGGTGCTGGATATGGTGGACGTCATAATGGAGGTGATGAACGTGAAGATGGCGGTATTGGAAGAATCAAGATCATCGTACTGGAGTTCAAGGGCAGATTTGATCCGAATGCTTATTTGGAGTAGGAGATGCATGTCAATCAATTTTTTTACAACCACCACTACTTCGAAGAGAAGAAGGTTTGTGTTGCTTTGATTGAGTTCACCGAATACACTATTATTTGGTGGGATCAATTGAATCGTGCAGGGGAACGTCCTAACACTTGGGAGGCGATGAAGCAAGCTATGCGGGACCAATTTGTACCGGCATACTATACAAGGACATTGTATACCAAGCTACAACAACTTACTCGATGTGCTAAGATGGTGAGTGAGTACAATCAAGAGATGCAAGTGCTCATGATCTGTACAAGTGTGCGTGAGTCGGTGGAGGCGACCATGACACGTTTCTTCGAGAGGCTGAATGAAGATGTGCGAAACCGTATTGATTTAATGCAATACAACACCATGCAAGAATTACTTCATCGAGGGAAGCGTGCTGAACAATGGGTGAAGGACACTCGAGCAAGGTGTGGCCGAACCACTCATAGCACTTGGAGGTGTGGAACTTCACATGGCGAAGATGTGGGATCAACTCCCAGACCAGTTACATCCACTACATCAGTTCAGAGTACATTCAAGGAAGCTTCGAAGCCTATAAGTGTCACGGGCAAAGAAGCCTCACATACTGATTCTAGTGCATTCTCTACGGCTAGAACTAGCAACATTGAATGCTTCAAGTGCAAGGGCCGATGTCATATGAAAAAGGATTGTCCAAATATGAAGATGGTGTTGCTTACATATGACGGCTATGCAATAGAGAGTGAAAGCAAGGAATCTGAGCCTTCCGATGTGTGGATATCATGGGGATATGCTCATGATCTTAGGATGATGTTACAATTGGTAATGGTGTTATCGGTTTGTCGAAACACGCGTTTTCGTCGAAGTTTGGAATCTTTGTCGGTCGTGTCTTGGTCGGTGGCATTAGGCGTGTGATCGACCGGCTTGTAAATGGCGGTCGGTATTATGTTAGGCCATCTGCCATTGAATGGCGGTCTGACCGATTTTGTGCTGTTCATCGGCCAAAAGTGGCGATGAGGTTTGGGTTAGGTCAAGTTCATGGGTTTCAGTGCATATGTGTTGCATGATGCATATTTTGACTAACGTGGGTCAAGTTGTGAAGAACTTGTTCCCAGAATCGATTTCTTTGTCTATTATTGTGCAGATTGCTTGGAGGCCAATGACGGTCAACGGCGAGGATGATCGGGACTAAGCTTGGAGAGCTGAGGTCCAGAACGATCGGGGATACCGGGTGAGGTCAATGGAATCAAGCATGGTGCAAGAGGGACAAAGGTGACCAAATGGACAGTTCGGTGCGACGGGTTGGATCAAGCGGCGCAGGGGTCGGTGCAAGTGCCATGGTGGTTTCGATGGGAGCCGGATGGGAGAGACTTGCCGACATGATGAGAGCCGTTGGATCAACCTACTCGTGGCGAAGCATGGAAGTGCTTCACGAAGATGGGACTCGGTCTTTGCAAAAAGATCAAGAAGGGGTATTTTGGTAATTTTACCAAATACCGCCTTGGTGACCTTGGTGCGTGGAGAAGCGGATTAGGTCAAGAGGAGATGAAGACGGTGCTTTAAAATACGTGCGTATGTGACCCGTTTGTGTGTGGGCCTTAACGGAGTCCATTAGGGTTAATGCTTCTAGAAGGTCTAAGCCTCCACTATAAATAGAGGAGGAGGTGGCTGCACCTCTCTTCAACCCTTTCATAGTTTTGAAGCCCTAGTTTGCTTAGGGAGAGGATTAGTGGAGGTTAAGGTTCTAGAGAGTTGGATTTGATTTCGTGCTCATGTATTGAGTCTTTGTCCTCCATTGATGGAGTGGCTATAAACTAATACCATATCAAATCAATCCAAGGAAAGATTGCTCAAAGATGCGTCTCTTTGCTTTCCTTCTCTCTATTTGATGATTTTGAGTCTTTCTTTGATCCGTGAATTTTTACTTGGTTTCTTGCTTTGATCTAACTTGCTGTGACATGTGGGAACCCATTTAAGATCATCTTGATCATCAATCACCCACGAGCAAGTCTTTAGATCATATTTCGTATTTAGCTCAATTTTGGAGCCACCTTGGTTCAAACTGAAAAAGATTGGAACTTTGGCATGGATCTCTGCAATCTTTGATTGGAATAGGTTCCTAATATCTTTGAGAATGTGTGGTTCAAGTTTCGTGGAGTTTGGCCGTGTGAATCAAAAGTTAGACCGATTTGAGTTTTGGTTTTCGGGTTATGCATTACATTCATCGTGCTTGCGGTCGATCCTTTCGGCACCTCGGTCAAGTAGTGCGGTTAGTCCGCGTAATAGCCACCGGTCGATCCACATGCGGTCGATCCGCATAATCTGCCGTCGGTCGATCCGCACTTCGGATTAGGTTTGTAATTTCTGTTTTGGTCTTTTGCTTTGGGGATTTTGGATTGGATTCAATACTAGTCTTCCATTTGTCTTGGTATATTGATCTTCATAGCTTCCATAGCTACTGGAGTGAAATATGTGTTGAATCTGATCGAAGTGAAAAAGTGAGTGTGCTCCTATTCACCCCCCTCTAGTCGCCTTTTCGGTCCAACACGATGAATATGAGAAGCTAGAGCCAATCATTTGTTATCCGAAACAAGGTGCTAGCTTGATGACTCAAATGGTGCAACGTGATAACACTGTTATTGTGTAGAAGGGATAGCAACATCATATCTTTCAAACCAATTGTAAGATCAAAGAGAAGGTATGTAAGTTGATTATTGATAACAGGAGTTCGAGCAACATGATTGGCAAGGATGTGGTGGAATCACTCTCATTGTCCACATAGAGACATCTTAAACCATATTACATCCAATGGCTCAACAACGTCGGCAAAGTCAAGATCACACACAAGGTGAGAGTGCCACTTACTATTGATGGCTATGTCGGTAAGGTGGAGTGTGATGTGGCACCTATGCATGCTGGTCATATTCTATTAGGACATCCATGGCAATTTGATATGAATGCTACATATCAAGGACGGTCCAACCGGTATACTTTTATGCATAAGGGTGAGTTCCATGCTTTGTTGTCCAAGACTGATGAAGAAATCAAGATTGACATGGTGGTGGTCAGTAAAAAGAAGGCCATGAAAACTACACTAAAACCGAGGACGGTTTTGCTTCAAGCAGGGGGATAATGAGACCCGAGGTCCAACCGCTAGGGCCAGCTGCTCCTACGCCTTGTGGCGCTGGTCGTAGACGCAACCCCACATGACATGTTACCTCTAAGGTAGTTATGTGGTGTTGCCGTTGTTCTGGAAACATACATGAGTGTGGATGTGTCTAACCTTGGAATGATGGCAGTAGTGTAGCATTAGCTGTAGGGCTTTTTTTTGAGACAAAGATATATCTCCCTAGACTATTCTACAATTTTGTCACCTTCATTCTAACATTTTGTAAACTAATCAACAAAAAACATTTTATTATTCTCATAAGTGGCTGCCGTAAATGGTGGGCAAAAATCCATGGAAGAGCTATAGGAAAAAAAGTTAATCGCAATCTGTAGTTCTGCATTGACCCAAGTTGATATCCAATAGCTATCAGGAAAACAACATCGAAGAAAGGAATCTATTTTGTATTGGCCAAAGTAATAGGTGTGTCAGGTTTTCTATATAAATGGAACCAAAGCTCTTCGCTTTCTAGAAACTGTGTACTTAAATACATAATAGAGATGGGTATGTAGAGGTAATGCAAAAAAGGCAATGCTGATACAAATGGACGTGTGGTAGTGGGTGACCGAGAATAGTTGCGTATGTATGCTAAAGATGGGGAAAAATCGATGAAATAACAGGCACAACAACTGTGTCAAACAACTGTCAGGAATTCATTCTATATGACTGATACATGACAGATACAACAAGTATGATGCATAAACCTAGCTAGCTTAAAAAAGCATGAATGTGTGTCACTCATATAATGATAACACGAAAGGATCTTTCCAGGATGTTGATGTAGTTCATAGTATACATAGTACAGAAGTAATGATGCAAGCAAATGAATAGCAATATATATAATATAAGAGAAGAATAAAAGTAGTATGTATGGCACCTCTAAAGTATATGAGTGTTCTTGATGGTCTGGTAACAGGGGTGTTTTGAGCTGTCACTCAATTAGTCAAATAAAGCAATCAGTTTGTAGTGTATAAAAGGCATAGTCGAGACACCTACCAACATCAAGAACTAATCAGTGGGCATTTATCTAATCCAAAGAAAACCAAACCCTAGCAAAGAAAAGGCCCATTTTGTGAAATCTTGGAACACAATCTGCTCAATTCTCATCCCAAAAGCAAAGTTATCTTGTAACATTCCATACCAAAAGTAACACAATTTGCAAAAGCTCAGGTATGGACAATTATATACAGGAGGGCAAACCCAATGACTAAAACAAAATGCAGAATTTTATTGGGAAAATTTGATATATGCCATTGCGAAGTGTTCAGATCAGAAAAGTGCCATTACAAAGTGCTGAATCCTAAAAATGCCATTGTAAACATAACTTGATCATAGAAATGCCACCGATCTACATATTTCACAAATATTGGACGTTATTGCCCCCGCCTTCTTCCCATGTCACCCTCGCTCTCCAGCCGCTTCTCCTTCTTTCTCCCCGCACATCTCCGATGGCCGCCGCCACCGCCCCATTCCACAAGGTCCTCCTCCGCCTCGGCAATCCACCATCCCTCCCCATCTCGCTCCTCTCTGCACTCTCTCCCCCCCGCCAAGCCCCAGGTACCCCTCTCACCGACACTCCAGTCGAGGATTTGCTACTCCGGTCCTCACTGTTTTCGAAGTCAGCGTCGATTGAGAAGCCGGTGGAGGCGATGAGCAGGCCAAGATCCGGGTCCAGCTTCTCCGGCACTGGCGCCATCGACGGCTCCTACGGGATGAAGCAGGACTCGACGAAGGCGGTGGAGCTCTCCTCCTCGACGGCCATCGCTCCCAACGGCGGCAGAGCCTTCCCTGTTGTGCTCCCGTGGGATACGGCGCCATCGACGGAGCCCGCGGCCTTTGGTCGTGGGCGCGGGAGAGCTCCTCAGAGAATCCCCCATATCTACTGCTCGCGACTCAGCAGACGACTCGACGGTGCCGTTCGCCACCACGCTGTCCATATCGGCACGGCATGTGCTGACTGGCCGAGCCGGCGCGCATAACGCCGCGTAGCCAAGAGGAGGCGGCACCAGTGGCGAGCACATGGGCGGGGCCAAGCCCGGCACGGCGGACGGTACACAGGAAGCAACGCCGGGAGGTGGCGCGGGCGGCGGTGTGGCGTAGGAGCCTAGAGGAGAGGGCGGCACTGTAGGGAGACCTAGAGAGAGAGAGAGGCACCAGGCCAAGGCGGCTAAGGCGGCGGTGGCAAGGCAGGGAGCCAAGCAGGCGGGGCCACACCATGAGGGAGAAGAGGCCGAGGGGAGATGGCGTGGAGCTCTAAAATGGGGAAAATTGATAAAGAAGACAGTGTGAGGAGTGAGGAAGGAGAAGGTAGGGGAATTTGGTCCAATACTGATAGAATATGTATACTAGTGGCATTTCTATGATCAAGTTATGTCTAAAATGGCATTTTTAGGATTCGGCACTTTGTAATGGCACTTTTCTAATCTGAACACTTCGCAATGGCATATATCAAATTTTTTTCGTTTTTATTTGGTACTTTAGAGGGCAAACCATCTTGATATAACATATATCCAATCAAATCAAATAGCTGTCAGACTGAGCCATTGATTAAAACGTGATTTTTGAGCACCAAAATGTGGTAGTTGAAAAAGAGCAAAAGATGAACAACGCTAACTGCATGATATGAAACACAATACGGACTGTAGGGACACTAATTTTTTGTCAACATTTTGCTTATCATTTTTGCAAAATGTTTCTCTTTATTGGACTATGTTCCCGATCTGTTCAGATCCATGTGTTACATTTCAAGTTTTGAGTGACCAGTGTGTGTATCGGTATTCCGAATAGGTTTCATCCCTAATCAGAGCCATGCATTTCACCTCGAGTTACGAGGGTTGTATATGCATCTATGTGTATAAGTATTTCGTGGAACTTTTGGATTAAAAAAATGCAAAGTGGCGATTACTCGAAAGGAGTCTATTACATACAACATGAAATCGACATTACGCATACCTTATTCTCAACTTATTTTTCTCGGCTTGACAACCTTTGGATTTCTGAATCATTGCAAGTCGGGATATATATATATATATATATATATATATATATATATATATATATATATATATATATATATATATATATATATATATAGTCGACTCAAGAGGCCTTTATTACGCTAAGGAATCAAGGAAGCGGTGATATCTTAAAATCTCTTGTCCAAGCTTCCATCCTTTTGAGCAGTGATCAAAGTAGTTGTAATCTGCAAGTCGCATGAAACATCATCATACATACTTGTAAGTTCTGTCACTTTGCATCAATTCACTTCTTCCAGCAATGTAACTATCCTTGGATTCTCTCTCAAATATCCTTTTTTACTTAAACAAAAATGTTATGGTTCTTAGAGGAGTTTAAGAACATTTTTTTTGCTAAGGTTAGAATGGTAGACATTAGAGTTTAAGAACCCCCTATTCCCAAATCCCAGGCAATGGTGTATGGGGAGGGCAGTAGGTACCTTGAGGGTGCCATTGCAATGGTGGCACCTGAAGTAGGCCTTATGATAGACCCAGTTGTCGGCGATGAGATTCTGGACCTGGTACACCGTCTTGTCGCATGCCGTGCACTTGGGCGTCGTCCTCTGAAAGGAGGCCACCATTGCCTCCTCCCTCTCCACAACAGCACTTTGCTAGAGAGAGAAGTGTTTGTGACTCAGGAGAGAGAAGTGTTTGTGACTCGAGAGGAGTGAGCAGCGACGTGGAGAAGAGGCGGGGAGGGGAAAGGACGGGATGGATAGGAGGAGAGGCGCCGAGGCAGTGGCCGGGTAGGGAGATGGATGGGCGGGGAGGCACCAACGTGATGGCCAAGGAGGGAGATCAAGGGGGCTACGGGGAGAAGAGGGAGGTGGCGGCGGTGCTGACCGAGAGGGGTGATGGAGGGGAAACGGAGAGGAGATGGGCAAGAGGGGAGGCGGGGGATGTACGGGTAGGGAGACACCGACGCGGCGGCCGGGGAGGGAGATCGAGGGGGTTATGGGGGGACAAGAGGGAGGGAGCGGCGGCGCTGGCTAAGATACCTCACCTCAGCCACGGACGTGGTAGATCTCCATACCCCCTCAGAGCTCGGCACAGAAGGCACAGGAGATAGGAGCGAACATGCACCTTGAGCCGGCAAGGCCGTGGTGCGGTTGCCAAGTGTGTCCGCCGCAGCTCGACGCACTAGGCAAGAGGACCTACTGGGATGACGAGGATGCGATGGAGGCGGCAGCGGCAAGGGAGGGGAAGGAGGGCCTCAGCCATGAGCTCTGCTCCAATGCGCTTCACTCCGGGAGGGGACGGGGCCAACATATCCAGTGTGCACCACTGGGAAGGGAGGGAGGAGGGCGTGGCCGTGCGGTGGAGATGGGTTTGATGGGTCTGCACGTGGATGGGAAAAGGCAGGCACACACAGCAAGGCACAACTCGACCCTTCGCGACGCGAGCCACAAGGGCGATCGGACGACACGCAAGGACGACAGCGTGATGGAGCGGCCAACGCCTGGACTGCGACGCGGACGGGCACGGATGACCAGAGGTGCAATCGGACGGCTCCCACATTCCGGGCAACATGGATGCGCAGCTGGGGCACTTTCCACCAAGCGTTAGTTTTAGTAATTAACAATTATGTGCCATCAAGCTAATCAACTGCAGTCAAATCCACGTACAAGCAACTTGTGGTCTCAACGGATGGAATACGAATCGAATAGTAGTCTTTCCATATCCATATTCATATTTTCTAAACAAATACGAATTCAAATATTATCAAATACGAATATGAATCGGATGTTGTAACGAAAACAAAACGAATCGAATAGCTACACAATTCAGTCGGATTCGGATATCCTTGTGACTTATGTAATGGCAAGATATTTATGATACTTTATCCTCGTACATAGGACAGTTAATCATTCTAGTTTATCTATTTCACCTAAAAACATGAATTTACATTAAACTAAAAAATACTCATCCAACTAATTTGCCATATTGCAATAAAATATGTATATTGTTTTATCGATTTCGAATATGAATACGAATAGTGCGGATAAAATAACATTTCAAATGGCAAAAGTCTGTACCATATTCTTATCCATTTTTATACGAATACGAATAAGGGATAAATTGTTAATCGAATGGAAAAATCTAAACCAATCCTATCGAATACAGTAGTCGAATAAAATGGATAATTCATGTCCGATTGACACCCTTACAAGCAACATGAAAATTAAGAGCTTCTTTTGCACATATGTGTTTCTTGCTCATGTTATTAAGCTAGATTGTGCTTTTTCTTTTGAAGATGAATAAAGAGCTTCTTGCTTGATTTTTAAAAAAAACTACAATCAAATCCTAATACAACATGTGTATGAATGGTGAAGAGAAAGGCTTGAAATTCACACATTACTAAGAGACAAAAAAAGCTAGAACCATAGAGGTAAATATGTTTACACCCTTAATTTGCAAAGCGAAAAATAACATCACCAACACCAAAACTATTGAGGTACTACATATTTATAGGTTAAATAGCACTTAGAGAAAAGCACCTATCTTAAAAGAAAGGAAATTTGATAAAACTTTGAAGAATACTAGTAGGATGCCTATGCCTTGCAACGGAACTCCAAAAGATGGTGATACATATTAGCAGATGGGATCCTAAACCGCATAATAAATATCAATTTAGTTAATAGAAATGTTGCTAGTCAATACTCCTAGGTGCATGGTTCCGAGCATTCTCAGGCGCGTGGTCCCGAGCCTTTTTTGGCGTGAGGTCCCAAGTTATGTGTGATAGTTTATCTTTATTGCAATTATTTTGATATGTTCATTATAGGATAACTTTGTTGTAGATTTATATTCATGCATGTGTTCTTGTAATTATAAATAATTATGTTTTAAATTTAGAGTAAAATGTATTGGTGACATTTTGAGCTCTTTGTTGAGTGGGGTGTTACACATAAATAAACCAAAGTATTTTAGAACAACATACCTTCTTGACCTCCTTATGGGCCATATTTGCCTTCATCAAATCTGCGATGCTTGACCCTCTATTCGACCAAGCTTTGTGCAATAACTATTTTGGGTAGTCTGCTTGCGACATTTGTAGCCCATTGATGATCGTTCCACCATAGAACCCCACGATTCGTGTGGTTATTAATCAAGACATCCTCTTCATATTTGCTCTTTAGAGAGATACATCCTATAGGTAATAAATATTGGGTACTCATTAGCATTCAAGACCATAACAAGACCAAGAAATAATGTGAACCGGAATGGTAGCATCCGACCTATACCAGGGAAACTAAACCACTAGCATCAAGCGAAAGAGAATACAATTCTAAGGTTTTTGTTATTTCATTCATTTGTAGAGAGGGTTATGTGTTCATTGATTCACATTTTGAAGCTTATAAGAGAATTTTAGAGGATCACATAGTTGTTTTCTCGTATTCAATGGTCTCCATGCCCTATGAATGCTTACAAGAAACCTTAAACTTGTAATCAGCTCTAGTGCAACATGCCGTTGCAGTTAGCTATATAACCTTCTCAAAGCAAGGATTATATAGAATGCAACAACAAATAATTTATGGTGAAAACCTAGGGTGCGCTACAGTGTCAGGTTATGGAAACAATTAAAAAGACATCATTCACAATATAAGACAATAACATAACAAACAAAAACTTTGAATTTAAAGGATAACATTAGACTGAAATCACAACCTCCTTACATCCTAGCAGAAAGTATCCTGAGAACAGCAAGTGAGTAGAAAGGCATAATTAACATTGATGAGTATCACGTAATAACCTGTCCTTTGATTATTCGACCAGTTCAATCATACTCAATTTCTCTCTCGCCTTGTCCAAGAAGCAGCTCTTGGGCAATTGGTTATTCAGCCATAGCATTCCCATACTTCTCCATAATTTTATCCTTACTTTTAGATTTCAATTCCCACTCATGGATGTTGAGTTGCTTGAACTCGAGAGCTTGTCCACTAAGTCGATTTTGGTTATCACCCTGTGTCATAATAATACATCAGAATACTGAATCAATAGCCTAGCTAACCAACAGAAGATTTTGATGTGACATTTAACAAAGACAAAGTGCTTTAAATTTAGCTTGTTTATTATCTGTCACTCACCACACAGAACTTATCATTGGGGTCTGTATCTGGCAAAGGGTCTTCACGCATGGAGCGGGTTTTTGGATCATAATATGTAAAGTTCACATCAAGATTCAGAAGATATTTTGCAGTGTCTTCTCTAATACACAAATTCCTGTGAAGAACATTAACATAGAGCATAAGTATTAAAAACTAATTGTTGATACAGCCCAGATGCACACACTATAGTAATTCGAAGAGACGAAATTTGTTTGTAAATCAGGACATACCTAACAGTTCCAGTGCTTCCACCACCTATTGTGCCCACACGCTTCTCTACTTTAGCAAAATCCATTTGACTGCTCTCATCAACTTTAGCTTCATCTATCTTCAGACCATCTTCTTCATCCTCTTCACTACCCGCGTTCTCACCATCCTGCTCACCATTCTTCTCCTCAAGTTTCTTGAGCTGTTGTTCTTTCAGATACTTTTTCCTAGCCTCTTCTGATCTTCTCTAACCTCATAATCTGCGATAACGCGAGTGTAGGTCGATGGATCGTAACCATTCTAGTGATCATGCTTCCCTTGGATTGAGCTAATCAGATCAAAATCAAACTATAAGTAGATTTTGGATAACAAGACAAAGCGCTGATGTTGCATATTCACACATCCTGACTACTAAATAGAATGCCTAAAACTTCATTACATAAGTCCCAATTAGCACCAACAATGTTGAACTAACAACAAGCATCCAAGTTGAACAATGTTACAAGAACAACATCATGAAATGAACACCGCACTTACTTTTCGCAAATGCATTTCAGATTTTGTTGGCACGAAAAGCTTAGCCCCTATCGTACCACAGCTTGGTGTAGTTCGAATCCGACCTCCATTTCCGTTTATGCTTCAAACTCCGAAACCCATCAAACCAACACGGAGTCAGAGTTTAAAAAAATTGTCGTTATTGTTGTAAGCATTCGACGCATGACAAAATAAATAGAATTGTAGTAGGGCAAGCAACAACTTACCGGCTTCTCGGAATTAAGATACCAAGGGGCCAAGGACATGTACTGGGGGATGTGGGGGTTGATAGCCTTCCCATCCTCGTCGACCTCGGCGGGCGCAAGCCCCGCCTTCCACGCCTCCTCGAGCTCGAGCTACTTCTGGTGGTCCTCCCGTGACTTGAACGAGACTACCAGAAATGCGAAATCACAAATAATAAGATAACCGTCCACGGAAATTTGCCGCTCGGGGCAACCAGAAAAGCTCCAATCCCAAAAATTATGGAACAAACAACCCGCATGGTTGTTAGATCCCAGGATGGAATCTGACTGGTTTTGAGGATGAAATCGACAGGAACGAGGAAATGGCGCAAGAATAGCAATAAAGTAGCTAAGAACCCTAAAGCTAAGAGACACTAGTTGTTGGCATAATACTTTGATGCCATTTCTCATTCCATGGTTCGATTTTAAAGGGAATATGTTGTGTACTGGATATATGTAGTATTCTGACTGACACAACCATAAGTTCAGAGGAAAGTTGAGGAGCGAGCGAGAGGGATAAAGGGAAGCGGAGAGGAAAGTAGAAGAAGGTATTAGGTATTCTCTTTTTACAATTCGATGGTTCTCCCGAAGCTAGCCGTTACTATTTAATATCAAGCCTGACATGGTGAACGCCTCAGTTGGTCTCAGTTGGTCTCGCCTTGGTAGCCCATTAAGCGAGGGATATCGGTCTTGGGCGATTCACTCTCAGCCTTTCTTCTCTGCCGAGTGTATAACAGGATCTGGTGGGACTGTGACATCTTCCTCCCCTTCAGACCAAGCTTGTCCCCAAGCTGGGGCATGTGGGAAACGCAATTGAAGCTCCTCCAGGTCTTCCCAGGTAGGCTCGACAATAGGTACATCCCGACCATCTGACCTAGACTTGAGTGGTGGATATCATGCCTCAGTCTCTGAGACGTTTCTGCAACACCTGAATAGGTATCCAAGATCT